>JAJAGP010002552.1:0-109205 GCA_025084515.1 Ancistrus triradiatus
CCCTGCGAACGAAGTAGACGAGTTGGATTGTAAAACTCTAAGAGTTCACTCAGATAATGTGGGGCAAGGCCATGTAGAGCTTTATAAGTTAAAAGAAGTATTTTGTAATCAATGCGGAATTTGACTGGTAACCAGTGCAGTGATGATAATATGATACGATAATGATATGATAATAAATGACACTCCTTAAGACCATTGCAATTGAGGAACCTAAGATTAAAATGGTTAAGTTACTTGTATTTAAAAGGAGAAAACATTGAACGGTGTGTTTCATTTAAAATGTAATTCGAGCAACATGAGTATAACGTCAGATTCTGAAGAGCTGATTTTAGCAACAAGAGAAACTCTGTATAACAGAAAACCTTGAGCAAATGGACATTGCGTGTGAGGTATATAATGGTCAGCCATGAGTGTATTATGGCATCAGATCTGCAACCATTATGGACAGAATGCTGTCACAGATTTAAGGAGCTACATTTATGCAGTGTCAGTCAAACGTTTGGACACTTGGACATGCTTGGACACACTCTTGTCTGCTTTTGACCAAATTCCAGAGGTAGCCACTCCTACCATCAGTGCTTTCTCCATCAGTGCTGTAGAGTTCCCACAAGTTAGGGGAATGTTGGCCACGTTGCACTGTTTGGATGGGATGGTGTGTTACTACAAAGTACTGTAGCAGCCATGTTGATTCAGTGTCCCTTCAACTTTATATAAATCACAGACACGTCACCATAAAAACTTTCCCTCACCATTACAGCACATGCACCATGCTTCACAATGGACCACACATGCTGGCTTCATGCATTCACCTTCTCTGTGTCTCACAAAAATTTGACCAAAGAACAGATTTCCGTTGTTCTAGTGTCCACTGGCTTTCGCATAAACCAATGTTTTCTTCTTGTTGACATCTCTCAAAAGAGGTTTCATTCAGCAGTTCTGTCATAAAGACCTGATTCATGGTACCGTTAATCTCCTTTAAGTGTTGGTGTGTTTGCTGCTAGAGCTGTGTGAAGCATTTATTTCAGTTTAAATCTCTGGTGCTGTTAACTGGCGATTTCTTAGGCTAATCACTATACTGTGTTTGTCATCTGCAGCAGAGTTGGTGTGTGGTCTTCCTTTCCTGGATTGATCTTAATAGGTTTCATTGTAACATTTGACAGTTTTGTCCATAGTAGCCTACTTTTTTTGTTTTGGAACCTGTGATTATTTTGAAACCACTCTTTCACACTTTGTTACATGTGCAGTCTCTATAAAATTTTTGGGTTTGTTTTAACAATATTGGGATGTTGGCTTTTCGGTAAAAACCTATCTACTTTTTAACATTCTAGTATTAGCCTTAAAGGGAAAATTGTTATACAGAAAATAAATAAATTATTTTCAGTGGGAGTATTTACAATTTTAGTGGTAATTTTATAATATTGCAAGTATGCCAGAAAAAAACGTGGTATTTGGCATACCATCCAAACATAAATACTTCAGCAATATAGTAAAGAGTCATTCCGGTTACTTACACTTTCAAGTTGGGGCCTTGAGGTATACATTCATATTCAGAGCCATACCCACTGTAGCGCATAACCACAAATTCTTCCCTCTGAAAAAGTAGTCCCATCTCTGAAATGATTAATAATACAGTTTCAGTCTGTGTACTGTTCAAGTACTATTCAACTAACTAAACATACATAAATATACACCAACATTTTTTCTATTGTGGGTGGCATGGTGGTGCAGGGGTTAGCACAGCCGCCTTACAGCTCCAGCATCCTTGGTTCGATCCCGATCTCGTACTCCGCCTGCATGGAATTTGCATGTCCTCCCTGTTCCCGCATGGGTTTACTCTGGGACCTCCATGTTCCTCCCATGGTCCAAAGACACGTGTGCTAGAACTGGTGTTACTAAGGTTCCCCTTAGTGTGTATGAGTGTGTGAGTCCTACTATGGATTTGTGCCCTTTTAGGGTTGTTCCTGCCCTGTGCCACCGGCTAAGCACCAGCTTTCCTGTGACCCTGACCAGGATTACGTGCATAAGACAATTATGGAATTAATGAGTTTCCTATTATAATTGAGTTTTAAATAAACACTTTTTTTCTAATCTCAGTACAGTGGATTGTGGTAAAGTTGAAAAACACCAGGGTCTTTCTTTATTTTCATTCACTTGAAAGCATCTCTGTGTTCTGTAGTCTTTAATTCTATTCCCCAGTAATTGTCTTTCCCTATTTTATTATATAGGGTAATTAGTGGT
The DNA here is from genome assembly GCA_025084515.1 of Ancistrus triradiatus. NCBI lineage: Eukaryota > Metazoa > Chordata > Actinopteri > Siluriformes > Loricariidae > Ancistrus > Ancistrus triradiatus. The sequence goes on from JAJAGP010002552.1 coordinate 2,239, forward strand.
TAAGACCTTTTACATGTTTTCAGACGAAATATAAACAATGTAGCTATCTCTGGAAGGCAGGCAGAGGCTGGAGCCGAGACACACTGAGGGTACTGTGTGATGGTGAGAAATAAGGTTTTACAAAAGCAATGAGTGTAATTAAATAGGCGTGTTGTCCCATGACACAGTGTTGAGGGCAGAGCTCAACAAGATGAATCTAAGTGGGTCGCAGGAGCACAGTGCCTTCCTCCTGCAATAGCATGACCAGCAGGGAAGCAAAACTGATGTAAGCATTATTAGAGTAATCAACATTAGGTTCTCTCATACTGAAGGCTGGAAAAAAGGATTATTGGCTGTGTTTATGTATTGTGTCTACACTTCCATTTATCAACTCTTCTCAGTGCAAAACTTATTGCTGAAATGTGACACATATTGACTGCTTCTGGAAATAGCAGTCTTACAGTACATTTCATGCTGTATTGAGTTATGTTGTCACATGATGTAATACAGCTTTACAAACACACAGTCTGAGGCTATTACAATGGTTCACAGGGCTACAGTTTCATGACAATTATAACAAATTGTCTCAAAAGTGAAGTATATATCACCTTACACAGTATGAAGATAATTTCCTTAGAATATTGTAATATGTTGACTCTTCAGCTTAACAAACTTCAGCTTCGTTGACCCCAACTCTAAATTAAACTTTAACAAGATGGTGCCTGTTACTGGAAGTATGTCATGTCATGTATTCTTCTAATCTGCAATCAATGTACTTTAAATATGCCTCATGTAATTTATTTGTGTTTTGAGATGCGGTAAAATTTCCGATCCACTGCTGATTTTGCTGAGTAACGTATTGCAAATTAAGCATTGAGTAAAAAAATGTTAACAACCTGCTACTAGTGCTAGTCGTGTTGCAAAAGACAGTGTAATCTGTGTAAACTGTAAGTACCCAGTAGTATTTAATGTTTATTTAGTTGAAATCTTGCAAATTGTCACCAATAATTATTTAATTTATTATTTATTATTAAAGCATGATTTAATAACCATTTCTTCCTTTGTGGTAAACAACATACTGAAAATGATTAGTTTCATAAAATATATTAACATGAAAATATCTCACACTAACCTGTGACTAAGAATCCTGTCTGTTTTAGATTATTTCACTGTGCACTTTATGAGGAAGCCATCACTGAAAGATTGCTATGTTTCAGCAAAGCACTTTAAAATGCTAAGCGACCTAAAGGATATTTATATTTTAATTTAGTCATTATCCAGAGAAACTTACAAACCATGCAAATAGTTTGAAGGTGCCATGATGCAAGTATTCCATGGTCAAGATGTATTCATTACCAGTCGGACCAGAATCTAATACTACTCAGAGACTAAGAAGCAAGTTCTCAGCTTGTGTGTAATTTCACAAAAATGCATATAAAGAGCATGTACAGCAAAGTACAAAGGACAGAAGAGATTTTCTAGGTAAGAAAGATAATGGGCTGTTCTGACTGATGTGGGAAGCTCATTCTACCAACAAGGAGCCAGCCATTGAAACACTGAGATCTGGCCTTTGATTTCACAGAATAATGTACCAGGTGACCAGGTGATGTTGAAGACCTCAGTTGGTGTGCAGGCATATAGTTCTGAACCAAAGAAAGTAAATAACATGAAGCAGAACCTTTTGAGGGTTTTAATCTTGGCTGCAACAGCAAGGGGACTAATAGAAAGAAAAGGAGAAAAGGAGTGACATGAGAAAACTCTGATGAATAAGACACACTGCAGCATTCTGAATGCTCTGTAGTGCAGAAGTGGAATATGAAGGCAGGCCAACAAGCAAAAGTGCAGTAATCAAGTCTGGAAATATCAAGAGCCTGTATGAGGATATGAGGATCTTTTCAGAAAAGGAAGTATTCTTCTGATGCTGTGCAGAAGGAATCTGCCTGATCTGATGATTGATGTAATGTGGTGAGCACAATTGAGGTTGTTGCCTAAAATCACACCAAGATTCTTTGCCATGTGGGCCCAGATGGACACCATCAGTTGGAGAGTTCTTTCTCAGGAGGCTTAGTCAGATTGGTCAGATTGAACTTTTGATGATGTTTTGCCATCCAGGAAGAGATATCAGAAAGATCTGTCTTGAACTTTGTGAGGTGGATGAAGGGAATAAAAAATAAAGTTTAGTATAGTCTTCTATGACTGATATGAGAAGACATCTAATCTAATCACTGAGAGCAGTTATTAAGTATACAGGGAGAACAGGAGTGGTTCATGAAATGAAGAACTCCTGAAGTAAGTAAAATTACAAGATGATGGAAGAGAAACTTTCCATGCTACCTGGTAGGATTGATCTTGAAAGTCTGAGGAGAACCAGGCAAGCATGACACCCAATGTCAAAGTTAACAAGAGTGGTGATCACATTATCAAACGCAGCAGGGAGATCCAAAAGGATAAGTACAGAAGACATTGTGCTTTCCTTGAAGGAGGTTGTGATCTTGAAGAAAGAAGGACAACTGTCCAATTACAGCACATTCGAGAGGGGTTTGGATAGGAATGGAAGAGGGAAACAGGCCTGTAGTTAGACACACAAGCTGTGCTGAGTGATTGCTTCTTCAGTGGAGGTGTAACTTGAACCATCCAGAGCCAGACATCAATGAAATGTCGATCATTGTTATGATATATGGTACATGGAAGGTGGATAGTACTGGATCCAGGCAATCTGATGGGCAGGTCAGATGATTTATGGTATTACCACTTCTTCCTCAGTAAGCAGGTCGACTGTTAAAAAAGTCAAGTAATGAGCAATGGGTTTGCTTCACCTTGGCTGGATTACAGAAGAATGACTGAATGTGTTTCACATTTTGTGCAAAATGGGTCATGAAATCCTTAGCTGTAAAAGAGGATGTTGGTGGAGGAGAACTGAGTAAGGAAATGAAAGTAGAGAACATTTTCTTTGGATTTGAGATGCATGAGTTAATTTTGAAGTGATTTTATCTGCATTGACTGAAGAAGAGAAGGACACCATCAATTCTCAAGACCCAGCCAGGTGACCTGTGTTTCTCAATCTTCTCTTAGCAGAGCAAAGGGTTTATCTATAAGACCACAGAGTGTCAGATATCCAGGGACTGGAGAGCAGTGGTTTTGCTGGCGTGGAATTGAGAGGACAGAGAGAGTCCAGAGACTTGGAAAGGGTTTTACAGAGAGTATCAGAGATGAGATGAGAAGACAGTCAGGGAGAATTAAGAAGTTTCTTCTGATTGCCAGTGTAGTAGAGGAAGAGAAAGTGGTGTTAAGCAGCAGTGAAATAAAGGCAAGGGAAAAAAGACACAAACAATGAAATGTGAAGATGAGTTACTGTTAGAGGGGATATGTCAGAGTTCTCGGTGAAGCACCACCTCCCAGATCAGCAAGGACGTTCATCTATGAGTCAGGTGAGAAGAGCCAAGATGGTGGATGACCATGGCCATCATAAGTTGGGAGGTTGAGGTCAACCTGTAAAAACAGAGAATTGCCATCCTCCAAAAACGAGCTGAGAAGAAACTTATAAATAATAAGGCTGATGGTCTGTTTATTTTTGATTTCTTGTGGGTCTGTGATCCGTTTTATGTGTGTATGTCTGTTTATTAGCTAATAAAATCCCACAGTGCATGTTTTTAATTGTATTGTACCATTTATGACAGGGATTTAGTGGAAGGGTATGTTTTTAGTACATTCAGTGGCTTACAGAAGTGATGTATGACTTACCGTCTTGGGTGGCTTATGCTGTGTAAAACTGTGACCTGAGTGGAGTGTGTTGCAGTTCAGCATTTTGCTTGTACTTGTACCCTTGCACTAACTGGTAAAAGGCTCTTATCAAGGCTGTAATAAAGTACAATTTGAGCAAGTTTGCAGGGATTGGTATTTTGTGGCCAACACCACAAAGCTAAAGCTAGTGAGAGAATAGGGCCAGGTGCAAGCCAACAGCTCCTGATACATTTCTTTAACAATTGTTTCTGTATGCTGTCATTTATAATTCAGAATCAGAATCAGCCAAAACCACAATTGGCTGGTCATATTTTAAATCTCCAGTTGATAGGTTATGGTGACATGAAGTTTTCAAGGTTTGAGAATTGTAGAAGAAATGTGAAGTTCAGGTAATGAGGAAGGAAGAAATGACCAGGTTGAGGACATAAGCAGACCTGCTTCCCCACACCAACCAGAAGCTATAGACGTATGGCAGAATGCAAAAGCTGAAGGTGTTTCTGTATTTACTTAGGTAATTGAGTGTAATCGAGTGCTAAAAAACACTCCACTAAACTAATAAATACTTATGTAAAACTTTTATATAATTATTATTATTATTATAAGACACTAGAGGTTTATCCATGGATAAAGCTCTAGTGTCTTATAATAATAATAATAATAATAATAATAATAATAATAATAATAATGTAAAGTGTAATGTAAACAATTATTTTATGTTAGTGTTAGAAAGACTATAACTTGTAACGTTCTATTTGTTACATAATAAATACCATTATCTACAAATCCACTGAATTGTAGGACTGACCCAAGTAAAAAAAATGTGCTTAATTATATATTGTTACTTCTTCAATGTGCTTCAGAATTCAACAGCGAATTCTTAAATGCCACGAGCTCTTGTTTCTTTGGGAGACACAAATAAAGTATTTGTATTTGAACAAAGAAATGTATTTGTCAGCCCAGCTGCATCAAATAATTCCTTCAAGTAAGGCCATGGATGATTTTTATTTTCTGATTGCCCAAATTGGGAACTGACTCAGTGCTTATTGGGATCTCCTGTTCATTGCTGGGGCCTGTAAGCCATGAAAGCAGCCAATCAAAGCAATCAAAGGACTCCTTCTCCTCTCTGCCTCCTCTGTTTCACATCCAGTAAGATTCTGATTTGTGCTTTATTAGGTGCCTGCTTAGCAATGCCTAAATAAAAAAAGAAAAAGAAATATATTAAATATATAAATAAATACATTCATAAAAAGTAAAGTAACAAGACGGTTTTGTAAATGTGGTGAGAACTTAAAATATGTACAGATTTTTTGAAATGTAAGTAAAAGTAAAAAGTATTAAGTTACAGTACAAATATAAAAAAATACAGATACCTATCATAGTACTTGTACTTTGTTACTTACCACCTCTGTATAATATGAAATATGTAATATACAAAGTGCCTAGAGCAAGAACCAGATATGACAAAGAGTGATAATGACAGTACAGTGCCAGTAGGTGCTAGAAGCAGGTCAACATTGTAACAGTGTTTCTGAATGCTGCTTAGACAGTTTCATTATACAGCACAATTAAAATCTTCATCATGTAAATGTACATGTTTTGCGGTAATCCCCGATATTTAGCATTGCCGATATTTAGCTTGTCCAGTAGCATTAATCATTAATCGTATAATGTTGAAAAGCTGGTGAAAATGAGTGGCATTTTGCTTCTGGACAATCTTAGCTGACAAAGACTGACACACATGGATTACTTTATACACTTTCTGTGTCCTCTCAGATAATCCCAGTATTTTTATAGCTGGGCAGACTAACATTAGCTATGCATTCTGATAGGCTTATTAGCTTATTACATAGTTAGCTAACTATGTATCTTGTAAGTTCAGCATTAGAAGTGCCGCTGGCTTGTCACGAGCTTTCCCGTGACCCTGGCCAGGATTAAGTGGATACGAAAATGAATGAATGAGTTAACGTAGCACCATGTCTAATAATGGAATCTTGGAATCACAGGCTCTGCCTGGCAGTGGCTTACATCTTATCATGGAGAGGCTCTATATCTGCACCACGTGCTCTTACAACTGGAGTTCCACAAGGCTCAGTTCTTGGACCTCTTCTTTTCTCTCTCTACACTCGTTCTCTTGGTGAAGTCATTAGCTCTCATGGCTTCTCCTATCACTGTTATGCTGATGATACTCAGCTCATTTTCTCTTTTGATCCACCAGATGTGCAGGTCTCCACACGTATCTCAGCATGTCTGGAGAGCGTCTCATCATGGGTGTCAGCTCATCATTGGAAGCTAAACCACAGCAAAACAGAACTGCTTTTCATTCCTGCAGAAGAGTCCCCTTATCAAGATCTTGCCATCTCCCAGGTGAACACCTCCATCACACCTGAGAGTGCAAGAAACCTTGGAATGATCTTTGATAACCAACTGAGCTTCTCTGCTCATATTTCCAAACTGACCCAGTCATGCAGGTACCTTCTCTACAATATCAGGAGAATCCGACCCTTCCTTTCCAGAGAAGCCACCCAAGTCCTTGTCCAGTCTCTTGTTATAACAAAACTAGATTACTGCAATGCTCTTCTGGCTGGTCTTCCAACGCGTGCAATCAGACCCCTGCAACTGATTCAGAACTCGTCTGGTTTTCAATCTTCCCAAGTTTTCTCATGTCACCCCACTGCTGCGCTCACTTAACTGGCTCCCTGTAGCTGCCCGCATCAGATACAAAACCTTGACGCTCACCTACAAAGCCAAGAATGGAACAGCGCCATCTTACCTAAAAGCTCTGATCAAACCACGTTCTGTACTTCGCACCACCCGAGATACGAGCTTGGCCCGACTGGAGCCTCCACGTAAGATTAAAGGAAGACAAGCTTCAAGACTCTTCTCCGTCCTGGCTCCCAGGTGGTGGAATGAACTTCCACTGGATGTCTGTATGGCTGAGTCTCTTGCTGTCTTCAAGAGGCGACTAAAGACTCACCTCTTCACCCAGCACTTGAGTGAATAAAACTGCATATCCTCCATAAAAATAAAAAAAATCTCTACACCAGATACGAGCAGGTTGTAGTTGGATTGTGTACTTGAGCTATTGTTTACTTGTACTAATATGAGGTTCTATCTCCTAGGATTACAAAGCACTTTTGTAAGTCGCTCTGGATAAGGGCGTCTGCTAAATGCTGTAAATGTAAATGTAAATGTAAATGTAAATAATGCCTACTGTCATTCTGGCTAAACAGTTGACAAATGTCAGTCTCACATACAAATGATTGACCTCTTATTCATGTATACATTTAAAAATAAGATGGATAAAACTATTTTTTTTCTGTTAAGCTTTATAATACAAAATAGTCAATTTAAAGAAGTACATGTAGCCTTGGCCATTGTTCTGTCAGAAATAATAATGACTCAACAGTTGACAAGATTGTTTGCACAGGTCTAGTATGTTAATGTAATGATTCTCATTTACCTCACATCTTTGCTCTAATGTGATATCCATTTTGGATGTGAGAATGGGCTGAATACTATTTTCTGTGACAAAATTGAAGTAGATCATTACAGTTTCCAGAGGCTTGTATTAGTAATTTAGGAAAAGAAAGATCATTTGGTACTGTTAAGTTGAACAACATTGCTGTTATATCCTCTACTGTAGTTGCTTATTTGCACTAGAGCTGAATGATTTGAAGGGAAAAAACAGGTTTGTGCAATACGTATTGCAATTTTTAAGTCAATGTTTTAATCCAAAATATTGAGTAATTTCACTCGAACAACAACAGATAAACTATGGAAGCCGTCTTGTTTGTTTTCTCAGTTAAAACCTAAAAAGAAAGAACTTAACTTACATGTTTTCGTAAAACAGACAGGACAACTCAAACTAATATAACCTCTTCTAAATGGATTTAACATGTGTATCAGTGCAGTGCAATAGTTATAGGTGAGCATGCATAAAATACTGAACCCCAGACTTCTATGAAGAGGTGAAAATAGAGTGAAAATTGGACTTTTTCCAGCAGTCTCCTCCCATTTGTGGCAGATGTGAAACCCTCTTTTAATTTTGGGCATTCCTATTAACAGTGGAGTACAGCTTAATAATGGCATAATAGCCATAACTGCTAACAGCTGTTCCTTTGTACGTTTAGGACCAGATTTCACAGAGGGTTATGGGAAATATTTTTCAAATTTCAGTGACATGGTACAGCATAAATAATGAAGGAAGCAGGCCTTTGGTTTGACTTTTTTAGCTGTGTGCATCTTGAAAAGTGGTAACTTGGGCTGAAAATACTGTCCATGAAAATTGCAACTATATTATTATCAAATAACCATCATTATACTTTTAAATTACATTACAAATTTACACTGACACGTAAAGATCTTGCTTGGGAATCTGATATTTAAAAAACAGTATTGTACATAAGTCTGAGAAGAAAATTGCAAATTTCCAACAAAACTATAATGAAATTATTGACAGTTTGTTCTTTGGAACATATATGTTTTTAAATTTAAGGAACTTAAATTATTACTATTATTATTTAAATATTATTAATTGATTGTTTTATCTGGTTAAACAGTGACCAATTAAAGTGTATTTTCTTCTTGGGCACCATGTGGCCTGTTAAGGATGTAGAATGCCATATAATGAAACATATTTTTCTATGCAAGTCCTTATGTTGTGTGCTCACAATGTTATGGCAAAAAAGGTTTACCTCACAGCCAGTAGAAAGTGACATCTGAACAATATTTCAAGATGCCAAGCCTAAGAGGAATCTGAGCCATTAGCCTAGGTGAGGTGAGATAACCCACGCAAATCATAGACTAGGATCCCTAAAGTTAGGATGATGTTGTGATTCTGTAATGGAAAGTTTATTTAAAGTGTAAGTTAATGCAAAGTATAGGGATATGAGGTCAGCTGCATTTTTCACAGCAGGTAGTATGACCATAGTACCATATAATGCTAATATTCAACAATACAGCATAATTAGTGTAATGCAAAATTATACATCTTACCCCCATGTAAGAAAGACTATTATTATTTTTAGAAGCACAAATAATAAAACAAATATGCTATAGGGCAGTTCCAGCGTTAGAGATGTGACAGTATAATAATTATTAACTTGAAGTGTTTAATTGCTTGTCATGTGCCATGTATAGCTTGTCATGTGCAACTTTATAGGAATCCAAGTGATAATTCAAGTGATAAGTAAAAGTTTACAACCCTATTTTTTTTTCATTGTAAGGCTGATTCATCTATTGATTTGTGTTATTGGATTGTTTCTTTTTATTATAATTAATATCAGATCATGCCTTGTATTGGGTTCTTCTTACATAAGATTAGGATAGCGGCAAGTCCAATACTGTGAAAGAAGAGTGACAGATATGTTACTTATTCATATGTTACTGCCTACAGATTTGCTATGAGTCACATGTTGGTCAGTACGACTTGGTGGGAATGGAGTTGTGTCACAGGCCCACTAAAAACCACTAAGTGCCTCTGTAGAGCTCCGCAATCAAGATAATCGGTGCTTAAAGTGACACTGAACACCACCCTGAAGATTTCAGGCAGGCAACCCACTGTAAAGCCCACCTGAAGTGGCTGCTGAAACACAGATGTCAAAGCTATCAGGGAGCTGATGACATGGTCCGCCCACCTTCTGCTCCATGGCAACCATGCTGCCATTCTGCTGCAACTAGCATTTAAATCCTAATCAGCATATTAATCACTAATTGCTTCCCCTCAAATGCGGCCTAGCGTTCCCCTGGAAGGTGAGCGAGTGTGGAGTTTCTGATTGGCATTGAGTTCAGTGGGCTGTTGTAATCACAGCACCGAATATCTTTTTGGTTGGCATGCTAGTGATGCAGTAATGACAAGGGATACAGGTCGTTCTTTTGGCCTTGTCTAAATCAATATTCCCACAGAAATCAGGCTTGAGTGACTCCATAGATCAAACATCAGTCATATCTCTATAGTCCTGAAGAAGGGTGAAAACAGAATGACTACTGAAAAGATTAGTCACTTTCAAATAAGACTGAAAATCCTGCGGAATGCATTTTGTATTCCTTAAATGATCAAGACCATATGTCATCCCAGTTCTCCATGTCAGCCTTTTTAGTCATTAGCTGAGACATGCTCTCCTGTTATAAAACTTGTCATTGATCACTGTAACTGAAATTTTATCCTGCTATATGTGTAACATCCATTTAAACAGCATCTGAACACATACAGTGAGGCAAAAAAGTATTTAGTCAGTCACTGATAGTGCAAGTTCTCCGACATAGAAAGGTGAGAGAGGTCTGTAATTTTCATCATAGGTACACTTCAACTATGAGAGACAAAATGAGAAAAAAAATCCAGGAAATCGCACTGTAAGATTTTTAAAGAATTTAATTGTAAATCATGGTGGAAAATAAGTATTTGGTCACTTACAAACAAGCAATATTTCTGTCTCTCACAGACCTGTAACAACTTATTTTAGAAGCTCTTCTGTTCTCCACTCGTTACCTGTATTAATGGCACCTGTTTGACCTCGTTATCTGTATAAAAGACACCTGTCCACAGCCTCAAACAGTCAGACTCCAATCTCAACCATGGCCAAGACCAAAGAGCTGTCGAAGGACACCAGGAAGAAAATTGTAGACCTGCACCAGGCTGGGAAGAGTGACTCTACAATAGGCAAGCAGGTTGGTGTGAATAAATCAACTGTGGGGGCAATTGTAAGACATACAAGACCTTTGATTATCTCCCTCGATCTGGGGCTCCACGCAAGATCTCATCCCGTGGGGTCAAAATGATCATGAGAATGATGAGCAAAAATCCCAGAACTACACAGAGGGGCCTGATGAATGACCTGCAGAATGACCTACCATTAGTAACGCACTATGCCGAGAGAGACTCAGATCCTGCAGTGCCAGACGTGTGCTCCTGCTTAAGCCAGTACATGTCCAGGCCCGTCTGAAGTTTTCCAGAGAGCATATGGATGATCCAGAAGAGGATTGGGAGAATATCATGTGGTCAGATGAAACCAAAATAGAAGTTTTTTGTAAAAACTCAACTCGCCATGTATGGAGGAAGAAGAATTCTGAGTTGCACCATACCAACTGTGAAGCATGGGGGTGGAAACATCATGCTTTGGGGCTGTTTTTCTGCAAAGGGGACAGGACGACTGATCCGTGTTAAGGGAAGAATGAACGGGGCCATGTATAGTGAGATTTTAAGCCAAAACCTCCTTCCATCAGTGAGAGCATTGAAGATGGAACATGGCTGGGTCTTCCAGCATGACAATGATCCCAAACACACCGCTCGGGCAACGAAGGAGTGGCTCCGAAAAAGATTTCAAGGTCCTGGAGTGGCCTAGCCAGTCTCCAGACCTCAACCCCATAGAAAATTTGTGGAGAGAGTTGAAAGTCCGTGTTGCCCCAAAACATCACTGCTCTAGAGGAGATCTGCATGGAGGAATGGGCCAAAATACCAGCTACAGTGGTGTGCAAAACCTGGTGAAGCCTTAGAGGAAAGTTTGACCTCTGTCATTGCCAACAAAGGTTATGTTACAAAAGTGTTGAGTTGAACCAAATTTATTGACCAAATACTTATTTTCCACCATAATTTACAATTACATTCTTCTTACATTCATTTTCTCATTTTGTCTCTCATAGTTGAAGTGTACCTATGATGAGAATTACAGACCTCTCTCAAGTCGGAGAACTTGCACAATCAGTGACTGACTAAATACTTTTTTGTGTCACTGTATCTTGTCCGTATTATTGTCCAGCTCAGGTCTATGTACTTGTGAACTGTAACTGAAAACTGAAGCATCTTGTTGGATTGTAGGTTGTTTAATGAAGGTCACAGAATTGTATTACAAGCTGTGACATCTTAAAGGAAAGTGCTGTTTGCCATCTCAACTTCCCTGTTATCCTGTTTCATTTAGCTTCTATTCCATGTTCTCACATATCCTGGTTTCCATTTGCATCCCCAGTCCCCATCATGCAGTTACACCGTAACTTGTCTTTGTGGCAGATCACATAACTGCACAGGTGTGTTTCAATCTGATGCATGAATATCAAAGTACCATGCTGTCACTTTAAAGCCTTTGCATTATAGGTCACTACAACCACTCAGATTGAATATCACTATTTTACCTGAATACAGACATCACTGATTCGCTCTTGACTGGTAAACTTCACTTATGTACAATTCACAATATATTAGCCCATTTAGAACTCCGTTGAGGGTACAATGAAGTGCTTCTATTTCAGAGTAGTCTCATGTCTCTGTAGGTCCTGGAGGAATGTTGTTTCATTTGACTGTGTACTGTGTATATCTTTGAAATGACAATAAAACCTGACTTTAACTTTTGACTATGAGAGCAGTGGTGCTTGAGTAGAAGAAAACACCTCTCAGCAGGTGTACAGTGTATTACATTTGTATTACAGTGTAGTACATTGACATTTAATAAGCGTAAGCAAATATTAACCAAATAATTTTTACATCCCATCCCAAAATAACTGTAAAATGAATTATCATTTATTTCGCTTCAAATATAGTAACTGAAGTGTACTAACTGCAACATAGTACAGTTATACCACAACCTAAGCAGTAAATGATTCATTTATTATTTTATTCACTTTCTTATCCGCTTAATCCTGGACAGAGTTGCGGGAGCCTACATTCACACACTCATATATACACTTTAGCAAATAGGAATATTAATTGTGATTTTGCTCATTTGTGTAATACCAATCTGGGCTGTATGGGGAGAATTTATTTATAGTGAAGCCACACACTATCACAGCTGAGCATGCAGACAGTCCGGATGATACTGTTCACACTGGTCAATCTATAATTAAAACATGTCATTAGAGGGTTTGAGGAACTGAGTAAGAATCAGATCAAAAAGAAGTGTTCTAGATTAAATCCAGAAGACCATACATAATTATGAGAATAATTTGATATGACACTATTGATTTAACATAACACAGTTTTATAGAAGCCTGAGCATTCCTTAAATCAGCACACACATGCTCCTCTCGATGGGTGAATTAGGTGATGCATGGGAGAATGAGATCAGCTTATTAGCACTGTAACCCACAACAGCCTTAATAACAGCCAACATGGTAGCTCCCTCTCTGAGCTACCGTCATATTTCCACTGTCAGCTCCCTGGGGCAGAGTACACATTTGAGAAGTACAATGAGTTATACTAGGCCCCAAGGATGCATATGCCAAATGTCAGCGATGCAGAGTCTTCATCAGCTAAATAACCGGGCAGACAGTAGAAAAACAGTGACATTCAGCTGAGCATACAAGGAAAGGCCACAGTGATACATGTATACCCTTTTGTTGTAATGAGATTGTTTTTCATTTCATCACCAAAAAAGATGGTTAATGACAGTGCAAAGCTGAATTTTTGCAGTAGAATCATCTGAGTGTGTCTCCTGGCTAGACCCAACAATCACACTTCTTCCTGTTAATGCTGTCCATTCATGTATGAAGACTTTAATGGTAATTTCCCAGAGGAACAAGCTGCCGGTTCATTGCAGGCAGTTCAGTGCAAGAGGAAAGGCAGAAGAATGTGCTGACCATCATGGCCAGGCAAATGTGAAGTGTTCCTAAATAGAAGCACTTTATAATAAGGACATTCTGAACACATAGATTAGTTCCTATCTTTCATTAACGCAAAGTTTATGTCCTTGTACTAGAACATAAACACGTTTTACATTATATATAGTGTATTATTACAAATTATGAGTATAAAAACATATACACAAAATAAAAACATATACACAAGAAACATATACACAAAATACACACACACATTTTAAACAGAGTTGAAGAAAGATTGGAATTAATCTATGTGTATACAATACTGTGCAAAAGTGTTAGGCATTCTGTATCTTGCTAAATATTCTGCTTATTCTTTATTTAAGTGTCACTGCACTTGTAGACAATTTTTTTCTGTACATACTTTGTTGATCCCCTTTACTGTGTTCTCTAATGGTCAGGACCCTCACAGGAGCACTACAGTTCATGTACTATTTGGGTTTCGGATCATTCTCAGCACTGCAGTGACACTAATATGGTGGTGGTATGTTAGTGTGTGTTGAGCTGGGAAATGGAAGAATGCTTTCAAAAACAGAGGTGTTAATAGTTTATTTTTGTCAATTAACAAAATGCAAAGTGAATGAACACAAGAGAAATCTAAACCAAAACCAAACTAAACCAAAACAGCATCCAAACCAAAACAGCATCAATTCTTCTAGGTACAGACACACAAAGTCAGAGATTTTGTAAGATTATAATCAGGTGTATGATTAACAAATTATACCAAATAGGTAATAATGATCTTCATTTTCACAGTCTTCAAATGAAACAGAGACAGCTGTGTAGGTGCTCAAATCTGGGTCAGGAACAGCCGAACTCTGCTACAAAGGTGAGGTTGTGGAAGGCAGCTTCATGTCACAGGTTATACACCATGACATGACTGAGCACAGCAACAAGACACAGGGTAGTTATACTGCATCAGCAAGGTGTCTACCAGCCAAAGATTTCAAAGCAGACTGGGGTTTACTTTTCAAGCAGCACAAACAAACAAGCAATGGTGAGGACCGTAGACACAGTGGTCAGTAAAGGAAATTTATTGCAACAGATGAAAGACACATCATTGTTACTTCTTTTCAAAATCAGAAGATTTCAGCAGTACCATCAGCTCAGAATCCAGGTACACCCATCCACTATTCAGAGAAGTCTGGCCAGATGTGGTTTTCATGAAAGAATTATGTCCAAATAGCCATTCCTTTGATGGGGAAACAAGGCCAAGTGACTATGCATAGGAACTGGGGTGCAGAAAAATGTCAACAGGTGCTCTGGAGTGATGAGTCAAAATTTGAAAGGTTTGGCTGTAACAGAAGGCAGTTTGTTCACCAAAGGGCTTTGAGAGCGGTTCAGTTATGAGTATCTGCACGTAAAAGGGAAGCATGGTGGAAGTTCCTTGCAAGTTTGGGGCTGCATTTCAGCAAATGGTTTTGATGATTTGGTCAGGATTAATGGTGTACTCAATGGTGAGAAATACAGGAAGATAAGTATCCATCATGCAATACAATCAGGGGACATATGATTAGCTCCAAATTTATTCTGCAAGACGACAACGAACCCAAACATACAGCCAATTTCATTAAGAACTATCTTCAGTGTAATGAAGAACAAGGAGTCCTAAAAATGATGTTACAGTTGTGCTTGAAAATTTGTGAACCCTTTAGAATTTTCTATATTTCTGCATAAATATGACCTAAAGCATCATCAGATTTTCACACAAGTCCTAAAAGTAGATAAAGAGAACACAGATAAATAAAAGAGACAAAAATATTATACTTGGTCATTTATTTATTGAGGAAAATGATCCAATATTACGTATTAGTGAGTGGCAAAGGTATGTGAACCTCTATGATTAGCAGGTAATTTGAAGGTGAAATTAGAGTCAGGTGTTTTTAATCAATGGGATGACAATCAGGTGTGAGTGGGCACCCTGTTTTATTTAAAGAACAGGGATCTATCAAAGTCTGCTCTTCACAAGACATCTTTATTGAAGTGTATTATGTCACGAACAAAGGAGATTTCTGAGGACTTCAGAAAAAGTTGTTGATGCTCATCAGGCTGGAAAAGGACCATCTCTAAAGAGTTTGGACTCCACCAATCCACAGTCAGACAGCTGTGTACAAATAGAGGGAAATTTAAGACCATTGCTACCCTTCCCAGGAGTGGTCGACCAACAAAGATCACTCCAAGGACACCAGGGTAACTTCTAAACAACTGAAGGCACACAAGCCGTTCTACCAAAGAATGGTTAAAGAAGAATAAAGTTCATGTTTTGGAATGGCCAAGTCAAACTCCTGACCTTAAACCAATCGAAATGTTGTAGAAGGACCTGAAGCGAGCAGCTAATGTGAGGAAACCCACCAACATCCCAGAGTTGAAGCTGTTCTGTATGGAGGAGTGGGCTAAAATTCCTCCAAGCTGGTGTGCAGGACTGATCAACAGTTACAGGAAACGTTTAGTTGCAGTTATTGCTGCACAGGGGGGTCACACCAGATACTGAAATCAAAAGTTCTCATACTTTTGCCACTCACTAATATGTAATATTGGGTCATTTTTCTCAATAAATAAATGACCAAGTATAATATTTTGTCTCATTTGTTTAACTGGGTTCTCTTTATCGACTTTTAGGACTTGTGTGAAAATTTGATGATGTTTTAGCTCATATTTATGCAGAAATACAGACAATTCTAAAGGGTTCACAAAGGGTTCTAAGGGGTTCCAAAGGGTTCACCAACCCTCCCCCCCGCCTAGTTCCTACAAAAACCTAGAAGGATTGATGCAGTTTTGAAGGTAAAGTGTTGAATAGATTTAGATTTCTCTTTTGTTCATCCACTCTGCATTTTGTTAATTGCCAAGAATAAACTATAAAAACTTCTATTTTTGAAAGCATTCTTACTTTGCAGCATTTTTTTCCACACATGCCTTAAATGTTTGCAAAACACTACACACACACACACACACACACACGAAAGCACTGCTGGGACTCGAATCTGAGACCATGTGGTGGGGGGCTTGCATATCGTAATGCTACGCCTTCAGTTGTACTGTTTTCCTTTAATTCCTGCTGACAAATCCTTAACACAATACCCATACATGAACAAATTAATTTCTCCTAAAGCTATATTGAAATGACTATTCAGTGAATCTAGTAGTTTGGACTATGGGATTTATTGTACCAAAACACACATACTGTATATGCCCAGTGATTATAAATGTTAGCTGTCATCTGGCTTCAGTTCTCTTGTTACTATAGCTATTTCACTGAGGTTTTCCATTCTTCTGAATGTGTGTTGTAGTGAATGCTTTGGTGTTTGTTACTTTTGTATGTTCCTCCCATTTGATCAGGACCTTTTTCTGATGTCATTTGTGGTATGGAGCCGTTAGGGGTATGCTGATATGTTGCTCAGGCTCTGTAACTTCTCAGTGTCAGGTTTAGAGATAAGGACTGCGACACCCTGCTCTCTATGGCTCCTCTGTAGGTTGGCAGCACAGACACTAGTGACTAATGACAGCACACACCATTACAGAGGCATGTGAGCTCCACGCGTCAGGCTGTACGGGGACAAGAGGTGCAGCACATATTGGACTTTTGTTAAAATCAGTTATTTTACATTGCAGCACTCAGATACTGATTAACACAATTCTCCAGCATTTTTTCAGTATTATCTCATTATTATCTATTATTGTGGGGGTCTGTAACTTATGTTTGTCCGAGAAATAAATAGAAACTTTTATAAATATGACGTTAGCGGTAGGGCCATTCAATAAACAGGACTTCTAACTTAAATAGTTAATAAACAAATCATTCATTGATACTCCAAAGTGAAAGTGTCCAAATGCAGAATAAAATTTCATAACAATAGTTTATTAGATAATTCTCTAACGTATGTATATCTCATTCTAAAGCAGTTATTTTTAGATTATAAAGTTGGACTTTTGAATTGTTTTACAAGAAATGGTCGCAAAATCATTAGTGTGCACTTTCATATTTAAAACAGATAAATGTGTATTTTAGATAAACATGATTATTATCATAATCTGGCTAATGGTTGCCTATGAGCTTCTGTAAAGCTATTACCACAATGGCTGAATTAAATCTATCATATTCTGTAATAAACTCTTACTATTTACAGGAACATTTTTTCGAGTACACATTCTGTTGGATATGTGATTCACAGGATTTTTTATTCTAAAAACAAAAGTTGAAATATTTCATTTACCTCAGTTGGTATTCTGTTGTTTGTTTCCATGTAAACATCCTTGTCCAAGGTAGCTGTAAATATGCTTCCACTGCGATTTATAAAGATTAGTTTGAAAAACACTGGAGGATTTCTTATGAGCATTTAATTTGTGTGATTTCAATCTTAATCAGTAGCAAACATCCATTATAATTTAATTAATAGTGATTAAAGTTAAACATTAATTCATTCATTTCCATACCCGCCTAATTCAGTTAAGGGTTTCAGGGTGCTGGGTCCAAACCGGCAGCTGGGAACCAACCCTAGACCGGGTGCCTATCTTTCATAACCACTGCACCACCGGACCACATGTTAAACTGATTTGTAATTGAGTTAACAAAATGTAATTGAAATAAAAACAAAATGACATAAGACAGAGTGAAATAAATCAAATACAGTGTTATGTGATGCAGAAGTAGAGTTTTAATACAGAGTCTATTTAGAACACAATATGGCCCATATATTACATAGATTACTCTCATCTTTACACAGATGCTGGTGGCATTTGGTGTATACACTCTTTTGCCGGACATCTGCCTCCTTCTAGTTCATCATAGCCAAGTATCATAACACCAAATCGGCTGACCTGGCTCGGGCAGTGTTTGTGTTTTGTTGTGCTTCTGCTCAGCGAGAAGCTGAAAGTCGAGCCAGAGGCCAACACTGGCCCTGGTTGAAATGTTCAGGCCGATTAGAACATGGAGCGGTGCTCTCAGTGACAAGCTGCTCCCTCTCATAGACATCCAGAGTCCATTGTCCCATGTTAAAATGATAGAGTGAGAGAGTACAAGAGATAGAATATAAAGGGGAGGGACACACAGAGACGAGATAGCTTAGGAAGAGAGAGAAATGTTCAAAAATAAAATGCAGATAAAATACTGTCTTTCGGTTCACTCCATGTGTCTGGAGAGTGACACTGCTGTTTCCAAATCCTCTCCTTCCAGTGACCCATAAACTATAGATCCTTTAGCACTATCTTGGTGATATCTGTTCCAAATACTAAATATTGTGCTTATGTAACACCAACAAATATCATAAAGTTGATAAGAAATGTGCCATACTGTAACCAGCAGTTCTTACATAAACTTCTTACAACAGTACTTTAAATAATATGTTCAGGTAAGTGGGTACATCTCCAGCAACCCTACACAACTAGGGTGCACTGTCATGAATACCTTAGTCAGAACCTACAGGTTAAGTGCCCATGCATTCATCGAAGCTTAGCCTTTAACAAACAGTTATCTTAAGTAAGCAGGGAAAGTGCTCGGATTTCTCTCTTACATGACTTGTTTTTGCATTCTCATTCTGCAATCTTGAACCTTCACTCCCAGACACTCGTATTCAAGCAAGCTTGGGTGGTGATATGCGATTAGCATGACATAACGATTCATAAGAATTTTGGTTTTGTTTCATTAGAATAACAGTCTTCTGTGTGACAGCGTATCTGAATAATCCTTTGCCTGTGGCTATTCTAAGAATATTCTGCATAAGACACTAATTCAGACTGGGTGAAGCAGGGCCAGGAATGCCACCGTGTTTCTTTTTTCTGAGAGGAGGCAGAAAGTCTGAAATGCTGCTGCAAGTGAAAAATTTGCAGATATTTGGGCTTTTGTTCATTTCTGCAGGAGTATAACACATGATGCATGGGCTGTCAAGCTGTAAATAGCTGCAATGATACGGAAATAAAGAACAGGATTATACGACGTGCTCAGGTCAAAGGAAGGTTCTGGCTTCAGCACGGACTCTTGTAGCCCAAGGAGGACACCGGTGAATGGGGGAAAATTGTCACACTTTTTTGCCTCCTAATCTAGTTATCCCAACTGTGACTTGCTAGCTTATCTTACACCAGCCATCAATCTAGGAGGGTGAGGGCTAGCACATGTTTTCTCTGAGAAACATGAAACCAGTCAATGCATCATCACAGGGCAAGTGAATTCACTGGAAGGATCATGTTAACTGCTCTTTTCTGCCTGCACAAGCTAACAGATCCCCATGAATAACTCTTATTGATCAGGTGAGATAGAAATTTTAACTTCCCCACCATTTATGCTTTCTTATTGCCACAGGTGACTATGCCATTTTCCAACTATAGAACAAATACTTAGTCCATCAACATTCTGCAGCTCTGACTTTTAGATAAGCTAAGGCTGTAGCACTGACATCAAGTCCTTTATAGCAGATCTGTGTGATGTTTATATTTACAATGTAAAGAGCTCTCATTGTGCCCCTGTTTTTTTCTTCCACAGCTGTGAAGTAACCATTAGGACAGGAGTCTCAGGATGAAAAGATGGCAACCATGCTGTTTCCACCGGGTACCGACAGCTTGCACCGGTTCACTCGTGAATCCCTGGCTGGCATCGAGCAGCGGATCGCTGAAGAAGAGGCGCAGAAGGCCAGGGAGTACCAGGAGGATCTGGGCGATGTGGAGCCTCCTAAGCCTCAGGCAGACCTGGAGGCAGGGAAGCAGCTCCCACGCATTTTTGGAGACATTCCATCAGGATTGGTTGGGGTGCCACTGGAGGACATCGACCCATTCTACTTCCAGAACAAGAAAGTGGGTGCTGGCATTACATACGTGCACACACAACATATGGACATACAGCAAGAGTCAAAAGCAATTGTAATTTGCATTATGTATTAGGTATTAGGTATATAAGGTATATAAATAACAAGATAACTTTCATATTAAAACTACAAAATCATATCATATAAAATGTACTAAGGGAATAGTTCAGTTTTTCAACCTGGTCTATATTTTATGCATCTGTTTCAATAATACCTAGCAAATTCATAACTATAAATGATTCACAGTTTTTAAAGTTATAGTTAAGTTATTACATACACTAAAATCAGTCACCTTAGCAGCTCTGACGGAAATAGAATTATTTTAATGCACCATCTGGATTAAGAAATTTTTAAGTTTTATGTGACACAGTTGGTTGAACTACAAGTAGCAGTCAACAGATGTTTCTGTTTCAGACCAAGTTTTCATTCAATATGTTTTATTAATTGTTTGTTCTGACACATTAGTTTCAGAAAAAGTGTTACAGATTCTCAGCGTACAGACTCCAATACCTGCAGATGTAACAAAAGCAGATATCTAAACTAGATGCTTAGATGTTATCGTCATCTTATGCTCCATCATCTTGATGTTCAATACAAAATTCAAAACACAGAGATTTAATTATATAATGCATTCTCAACTAACAACTCATAGTTACAATGCAGTGCTGCACAACGTAAGTAGCTCAGAAGCTAAGGCAGGTATAGAGACAGGCTAACACTGACTGAATCACACTTTAGAAACTAGAAAAAAATATTAGAAACTACAGGACCGATTGTTATAAAACAAAAAGGTGAAAAAAGTTTATAATTGACTAAATGTAATCAAAGCTTTTCAATTGCTGTTATAGTTCAACATTGACAGATACCTACAGTGCAGGCCAAAATTCTGAGACCAGTGAGAGTGAGACTACTGAAAACGCTTCTGTTTTGCATTTGTCTCTAGTTTATTACTATGTTCATTGTTACAAATCACATAATTAGGATAACAACTTTAGTAAAAATTAAATCTATGTATACAAAATCTTTTTTTTATGAATGTTGGAATTTATTAGTACTTTGTATGTTGCAAAACTTGTGTTGCTTTTACAGTGGGGCAAAAAAGTATTTAGTCAGCCACTGATTGTGCAAGTTCTCCTACTTAGAAAGACGAGAGAGGTTTGTAATTGTCATCATAGGTACACTTCAACTATAAGAGACAAAATGAGAAAAAAATCCAGGAAATCAAATTGTAGGATTTTTAAAGAATTTAATTGTAAATCATGGTGGAAAATAGTATTTGGTCACCCACAAACAAGCAAGATTTTTGGCTGTCACAGACCTGCAACTTCTTTAAGAAGTATTAATGGCACCTGTTTGACCTCGTTATCTGTATAATAGAAACCTGTCCACAGCCTCAAACAGTCAGACTCCAAACTCAACCATGGCCAAGACCAAAGAGTTGTCGAAGGACACCAGGTAGAAAATTGTAGACCTGCACCAGGCTGGCAAGAGTGAATCTACAATAGGCAAGCTGGTTGGTAATGAATAAATCAACTGTGGGAGCAATTGTAAGAAAATGGAAGACATACAAGACCATTGACAATCTCCCTCGATCTGGCACTCAGATCCTGCAGTGCCAGGCGTGTCCCCCTGCTTAAGCCAGTACATGTCCAGGCCCCGTCTGAAGTTTGCCAGAGAGCATATGGATGATCCAGAAGAGGATTGGGAGAATATCATGGGGTCAGATGAAACCAAAATAGAACTTTTTGGTAAAAACTCAACTCATCATGTTTGGAGGAAGAAGAATGCTGAGGTGCATCCCAAGAACACCATATCTACTGTGAAGCATGGGGGTGGAAACCTCATGCCTTGGGGCTGTTTTTCTGCAAAGGGGACAGGACGACTGATCTGTGTTAAGGGAAAAATGAACGGGGCCA
Organism: Ancistrus triradiatus; assembly: GCA_025084515.1. Classification (NCBI taxonomy): domain Eukaryota; kingdom Metazoa; phylum Chordata; class Actinopteri; order Siluriformes; family Loricariidae; genus Ancistrus; species Ancistrus triradiatus. The sequence continues at coordinate 24,251 of JAJAGP010002552.1, forward strand.
TGTATAGTGAGATTTTAAGCCAAAACCTCCTTCCATCAGTGAGAGCATTGAAGATGGAACATGGCTGGGGCTTCCAGCATGACAATGATCCCAAACACACCGCTCGGGCAACGAAGCCGTGGCTCCGTAAAAAGCATTTCAAGGTCCTGGAGTGGCCTAGCCAGTCACCAGACCTCAACCCCATGGAAAATGTGTGGAGAGAGTTGAAAGTTGCCCCAAAACATCACTGCTCTAGAGGAGAGCTGCATGGAGGAATGGGCCAAAATACCAGCTACAGTGTGTGCCAACCTGGTGAAGACTTACAGGAAACGTTTGACCTCTGTCATTGCCAACAAAGGTCATGTTACAAAGTATTGATTTGAACTTTTGTTATTGACCAAAAACTTATTTTCCACCATAATTTACAATTAAATTCTTTGAACATCCTACAAAGATTTTGTTTTCTCAGTTGGTCTCTCATAATTGAAGTGTACCTATGATGAAAATTATAGACCTTTCTTTCTTTCTAAGTAGGAGAACTTGCACAATCAGTGGCTGACTAAATACTTTTTTGCCCCACTGTATGGTCAAATTAAAATGAACAAGTTTTTAATATCTAGGAAGAGAAAAAATTGAATAGTACTCCAATCTGTAATTCCTACTCAGACAGTCAGTTTTTGGAAAACTTGGAATACACTTGCATTTTATAACAAAACAGTAGAAGTATGCAGGTAACACGAAATCAGAGCATGTTTTAAGACTTTGAAGCATACATCTTTATTTTATATGTAACTTCTTTATTTTCTGGATTATACTGGAAGATTATTGTTTTGTGCTCTATTTTGACCAAACTGTTTAAAAGCTATTGCAGGCATTTATACAGCACACACACACACACACACACACACACACACACACACACACACACACACACACACACAAACACTTGCTTACACTGGAACACTTTAGAGACACCAGTTGACTTAACATGTGCCTTTGGCATGTGGCAGGAAACAGGAGAACTCAGAGCCAATGCAGACATGGAGAGGACATGCAAACCTCACACAGACAAGAGTATTGCATAGGTCATCATACTGGGGATCTCTGGAACAGTGAGGTGACAGCGTTAACCACTGAGCCACAGCGCCACCCAGACCTTTATATAGTCTCTCAGAAACAAAACAAGTACCCGTATAGTGTAAACAGCTTTCTCCCAGTCTAAATAGGTTAAGATTGCGTAAATCCTTCTAAGTGGAACATAGGAACCTCTGAATCGGAAAATTCCAAATTCCCAGTTGTCATGAATGCAGTATCCAGAGTGTCTCTGTTTATAAACAGTGGCAAGTGGATATGTTGTAAGTAGTTGGCTGGTGCATTGAATTATAGGAGTTAAAGTCTTCAAATTTAAGGTTTAGGTGGAAATAAAAATGTCAGTTTCTAAGACTGAACCCTTGTGACACTTTACAATACTGGTACAACATAGTTGTACAGTTTTGTGATGTCCCTAAAGAACAAATTATAAATATAGAACTTAATTCATAAATGTCATTCTGTATTGTTTTCAGATTGGCCCTCATATTATGAATTTATTTCAAGTCATTATGTTTACTATTCTTTTCTCAGTACTGGAAAACATTCTTAAATTATTTTTCATGGTAATACTGCATATGCTACACATGGAGTATATAGAGATAAGTCTGAAAAGGCTGGTCTAGTCCTTTAATGAATTAAGTCAGTCTAATTAACTGGAGTCTGTATTTTCTGAAAGCATTTAAACAGATACCCTATATAAAATTGCATATTATTTGATAAAAGGTAGCTGTCAGTTCACATTTTGAAGTTGTCCAGCTTGCTTTATTGGAACTGATTCAGAAAATACTGGGAAAAAAGGAAATAGCCGATGACAAGCATGAGTCACTGAGATGATGATGACCACTAATGCTATGGCTGCTGTGTTGGCTGCTGTCTTATTCACATTTTCTTACATGGCCATCCCCCCCAAATCTTCCTTTTCATGAATTTTAGATTAGGTTTACTTTTCAGTGCATTTTTTAACATGAACATGCTTTATGTATTTTAAGTAATACTGAGCTGCTTTGAGTGTAAAGCTAGCAGTACGGGGGACTCATGCGGGACTCAGGAATATTGGGGGTGTTTGTAAAGCTATCTTTATGATTCACACTGGCTTCCACCAGTCTTAATGTTGTTAAAAAGCTTTTACAAAGTATCATATTTGTTTGTTTGTTTGTTTTTTGTTTAATTTTTTGATTTTGCGTTATCTTTGCAGTAGTTGTAATGCTTTTGAATATTGCTTTAGATGTCCAATGTGCATCAGTGAACTTGCTTTTAATTGTTCTCTTTATAACAAATCTGCAGAGTATAGTCCACTGCACAAATATTATTATTATTATTGTTATTATTATTATTATTATTACTCACTCCATTAAAGGTGAGAAAAAACAGTTATAAGAAATTCACCTCTAGGTGAATTAGCTCAGTCTCACATTTAAAAACATACAATATTAAAAACATACAATATTAAAAACATACAATATTAAAAAACAAATACAATATTCTGTTGAGGTCAATTCAGTATGAGGAAAAAATCCCTCGTCAGGAAATTAGTATGTTTAACAAATCCTTGCATTTAATACTTGCATTCTATAAATAAAACAGAAATTAGTCTTCTCGTATAACATCTTATAAGGTTGGAAAATACAGATCAGGGAATTGGAGACCATTCTTCTTCACAAAATCTGTCCATTTCATCCAGGGTTCTAGATCCTCTCTTTTGCATTATCCTCTTAAGCTCACCTAACATTTCACTATGGAGTTTAGATCAGGGGACTGAGATGCCCATGGCAGACGTTTGAGTTTGTGCTAAGTAAACCATTTTTGTGTTGAACTGGAAATATGTTTTGGGTCACTGTCCTGCTGGAGGATCCAGTGACGATGACCATTTTTTAGCTTTTTGCAGAGGCAGACAGATTATAATTTAAAATGTCCTGGTAATTAGTGGAATCCATGATGCCATATACCCAAACGAGGTTCCTGGGGGCAGTGGGAATCAGATTCTTTTCACTGTAGTCATTCGTCTTTTAATTCCAAGCCCACCTTAAGTGCTTTCTCAATTTAAATCCTCAATTTTAATTCTTTTTCTGACTAGTAGCATTTAGAAAACTCTAGGCACTGTTTGTAGTCAGATGACAAAAAATGCCTGTCTTTTCCTGTCAAATCTTCCAAAGAATGTGTTGGCATGGAGGTGTCAAATAATAGTTAGTAGTTTTGAAAGCTACATTTTCTGTAACTTTCCAACAGTGATCCTTGGAGATATTTTGCCTCTCTTACTGTCTTCTTCACTGTGTATGGGGTAAAACAAATGTGAGTCCTCATCCAGGCAAGTTTGTGTCAGTTCCAGTTGATTGGAATGTTTTAATTATTGCTCTAACTGTAGATATGGGCAAGCAGCTTTTTATTGCCATTTCCCGACTTGAACAACACATTTTTTTTTTCATTTCAATTGTGTGTTCTCTTATCTTTCCCATGTTGAAGAATGTCTAAGAATATCTGACATCCGTCTCACCTCATATATATGTATATATATATATATATATATATATATATATATACCACAGTGAAACATTCTGATCAACAAGTGCAATATAAAAGAAAAAAATGCTTCAGTTACATTTTGTTTCTAAATTTATTGGGCAATAATCGTGGCACAGGTTTTGTTAAAAGTAATTTTCTCAGACTGAGTTTACTTCAATTAAAAGTTGAGGTGTTCTGTTTTTTTCTGTGTGAGATTGAAATAATTCACCAAATGGTCTATCACTTAACCTTTTTTACTCATCTTTACCAGGGGCGCCAATAATTTTGGAGAGGACTATATACCTTGTGCCCCGTACTTGCGAAGTTTGTGATCTAGTACTTTACATGCCACAACTGTCAGGTTAATAGGGTTTTGTGTGGTCAGTGACAAGTAAAATGTATAGACGATCAGTTCTATGAAACTGTGAACTAGTTTTATTCAGCCTAGGGACAATATTTATGTTAAAATATATTGCAATGTTCTGGGGTTTTCCTAGAAAATCATAACCAGAAGATTCATTATATAAAATTATTAGTTCATAACTTTTTAAACATTACAAATTACTGTATAAAGTAGGGAAAACAGACATTAGTGGTGCAGTAGCTGAACATTCTGGCTTTCTGAAGCATCCCATTTTTCCAGATGAAACAGAATTAAAAAAATTACAGAATAATCAACACAAATCACAATTAGTACTCTTGCTCCTCCTCAGGCTTTTATGATGGCCTGAGGCATGGACTTCCGTAATGAAAAACAATATGCTTACGTCAAGCTGGTTTTCTTAAATCGTGGTTGACAGACCAGCTTTGCAAGCCAGAACCATGTTCATAGGCCAAAGGTTTTTTTTTTTTTTTCCCACCCTAAAATTGAAATCTGGACTGTTTGCTGGCCTTGTTACTGAGTTGGTATGTCTTTCCTGCAGAAGAAATTTAAAACTCTTTGCTCTGTGGCAAAATGCATTATCATTATGAAAAATTACTTCATCAGCACCAAACCTACATTATTTTCAAAAAATAGAATGAAAAAAAGTGTCCAAATTTTCAGTGTACACCTGTGAATTGATTGTTGAGGTTCTCTTCCTGACATGTAACCACATATCACAGCATCGCCTCCTTGGTTAATGCAGATCTGTCACTCATCTCTAAATATCACTTTCATCCAGTCACCCACATTCCTTGACTATTTCTTTTTAGGTCACTGTAACCTTTTTTTTCCCCTCTGTTTAGGCGTTAGTGCTGGTTTTACCGTATTTTTCGGACCATAAAGCGCACCGGATTATAAGACGCAATATCAACGATCGACTGCTAACGGATCTATTTCCGTACATAAAGCGCACCGGGTTATAAGGCGCATGAAATGAAACAAAACTCTTAAGTTCCGTCGGAAACTCAGTTTGGTCTTTACCTGGTGCAGGGCGTCTTCTTGCTTCCTCCACTTCCGTACCATTGATTCGTTAATGTTGAATTCTCTCGCAGCTGCTCTATGTCCATGTTGTACTGCGTGACTGATAGCGTTGTGTTTGAAATCCGCTTCCAAAATAAATGAAAGAATGCACGTACCCTAATGCTGAAGCACATACCGTATTACTCCGCGATGATGCGCACTACGGTTGCCATAAGCTTCGTAACTTACCAAGGCCGTGCTAAAACATTTTGACAGATTTATGAGCGCCGTGTACCATCTACAATCGGTTCTAGGTCAGAAAGCTAACCAGAATTAATTCATACATTAGACGCACCGCAATTTTAGGCGCACTGTCGATTTTTGAGAAAGTTAAAGGATTTTAAGTGCGCCTTATGGTCCGAAAAATACGGTAGTTTTGCCGTCCTATACATAAGTCCCATTTCATTTAGCCAATTTCTTACAGTTCTATCACAAACAAAACTGGACTGTTTGCACCCATTTGTTTGTCATTTGTTTTGCTGTCTATTTGTATTTTCATTGTATACTCCTTTGAGTTTTCCATCTTGATGCTTTGATGCCAGATGTTTTTCCTTGGTCTGCCCATATGTTTGCCTACTCATTTTGTTTATACTTCCATAAATTTTAGACACAGCTGACTGGGAATCACCAGCATATTTTGCCACGCTCTGTTGGGGAACATCCTCCATAATTTTTTCCAGGAGTATACAACATCAATCATCTATCCACCATCCATTCCCTTTCTTATCCGCTTAATCCTGGACAGGGTCGCGGGGGATCCGGTGCTCAGCCGACGGCACAGGGTGCAAGGCAGGAAAAACCCTAGACAGGACACCAACCCACCACAGGGCACATACACCCACACACTAGGTGCACTTTAGAGACACCAAATAACCTAACATGCATGTATTTTTACTGCGTGAGGAAACCAGAGTACCTTGAGTAAACCAACAGAGACACGCGGAGGACATGCAGACTCCACACAGAAAGGACCCAGACCACTGCACCTGGGATGGAACCTTCTCGCTGTGAGGTGACAGTGCTACCGACCGAGCCACCGTGCTGCCCTAATATCAATCATGTACCATCTATAAAGCTATGATCATATTGCCAGTCACCTGGTGGCATTTCAGTGAGATCAGCAATTTAGTTCTGCATAATGTGGCTGAATTGCCTTTGTAGCTACATTAAGCTTGGAGCTTACATTAAGTTGGTGCTAGGTCACCCATAAAAATAAACTCATGTGCAGTGCCCTGTCTAAATACCTTGCAAGTCTACTTTATCTACGTTTGTCTGTCCTTCCTTTTTTCTTCACTTTTTGTCCTCGCCTTTGTTATTTGCCAGATCTGTTCATATGCATGCTCTCTGCTTGCACTGCAGACGGTCTCCCTGAGGATATCTGTGGGAGGCAGAAACAAAACAGCAGCAAGACTGACCTAAATGTTACATTCAGATATGCAATGTGAGCCACAAATCACTGCATTTACAAAGGTTGCAAGAGGACAGGAGGCCAGAATGCTGAGAACGTGGCTGGCATGTTGCTAACAATGACATTGTCAAAGAAGAAGGACAAAAATGAAAAAGGGATAGAGAAAGATCTGTTGCTCCATCTTCCACCGTCGCAGCAGGGAAATTTGCTGACCCTGATGCTATGTTGTCGCAATTATTCTTTGTGCGTTGACTACTTGTATTATTTATGCGCGGGTGAGATGGTATAAATTTAGTGAGGTAAGAAAGCCATGAATCCTGGGCAACCAAGCAGGGCTGTTTGTGCAAGATGTGGATAGAGAGCCTCCTCACTTCTGTCATCCATAGTGACAGTGTCCCTTGATAGCACACATCCTCCCATCAAAACCTACTATAATCCATTTGTTAGCTTTGAACTAGTGTAGCATTTCTTTGTCTTATTAAAACTTATATCATTCTGAACATTAAATCTTCTAGGGAAAAATCATTATGAGGTTGCCATAAGAGGTATCTGTTTATATGTTTAACAAATTAGCACAGCTTTAACTGATATCCCAACATAGATAGCTTAATGATAGAAGACGAGAACAGGTGGAAAGCTGTCATATATATTTTTATCTATACTTTGCTTCACTGCTATGGGAAACATTTGACATACTCTTCCTGCCTTATTATAGGGTCAAAGATTAATTGTTTTATTGTGTTCATTTGAATTCCCAAAAAATTATTAAAAATATTCCACAAGGAATAAAGTGCCTTCTTTAAACCTCAAGTGAAGCTGAATGACAGTATGGCACTGCCGAACTTGCCATTCATTCATTCATACATTCATTTTCATACCCACTTAATTTAATTCAGGGTTTTCGACAGCCGGTGTCTAACCAGCAGCGCAGGTCCATCGCAGGGCACACACACACACACACACACACACACACACACACACACACACACACACACACACACACAAGGACAGGTTTAGAGACAATAGCTGACCTAACGCCTTCAAGAATCAACCCGAGGGATCTGGAGCTGGGAGATCACCCTCTCCAAAACTTGTTTTTTCTAAAAATACTTTCATTACACATTACATTATATAATATCACAGTTAATAGTGAACAATTAATTAATTAATTAATTAATTAATTAATTAAATTAATATTGAACATTTTCTGTTCAATATTAGATGGCCTTTGGGCACTATCTGCTTTAATAATTATAGGGAAAATGGAATCATATCTACTATTACCACTGCAACCTACTTATGATTACACTGTGAAAGATTACAATAAGAAGTGTGTGTGTGTGTGTTGTGTGTGTGTGTGTGTGTGTGCGTGTGCGTGTGCGTGCATACTGTAGGCTTATTTCACTGTTCAACAGATTTGATGTCTTGAGTTGGCAATTGTTTTTGAAATGTCCTTTATCAGATGTCATGTTCAATGTTCCTTTAATGCTAACTATCAGTTTCTCTCTTTTCTCTCTTTCCACAGACTTTTATAGTACTAAATAAAGGGAAGGCCATCTTCCGATTTAGTGCCACATCTGCACTCTATATTTTTAGCCCTTTTCATCCTGTTAGAAGAGCATCAATAAAGATTTTAGTACATTCATATCCTTTCAGATATGCAAGATTTGAAATTTCCCTTGATATCTTATTTTGTGTGTGTGTGTGTGTGTGTGTGTGTGTGTGTGTGTGTGTGCGCTACAGTTTACAGAATCTATGTGAGCTTTACCTATAAGCCATGAAAGATAAGCCATTAAAGTCAGTTTATGGAGCAGGGTTGAACAGATCAATTTTGTAATAGCACAAATTGTAATGTTTGTTTCTGTAGTAAAAAGCAGACACCTTAACCATTTCTGACCTTCCACTGTTTACTTTTTATTGTTACTGTTTTAACCTATCACCTAAAGTATAATATAGTATCGGCCACAACGCAGTATGAGTAGGAGCGACATTCAGCCATCAGCCATCTCGTAACATTGTCAGCAAATTACTCTAGCCTCTGACATTCAAGGCTATGCTATGTATGGGCGCCCCTTTGTGAAAACTATGTCAAGTTTGCATGGCTAGATTCCCAGCTATGAAGTGATCAAACCTCAAAGACTTCCATACCCCACACCCTTCTTTTGCTAGCAGCTGCTAAAAATACCATTGCAGTTAGCCATGGTTCAGGGTGCTGAGAAATATTAGACTTGTGGACACTTTGCTCTTGTCTGCCCGATAAGCAGGTGAAAAGAGTTACTCGAGAAGTGTTGCATGGATGCACCCACCACTTCTTTCCTCACATTTCCTTCTAGGGCCAGCTGCATTATCCACACCCACCATACTGAAGCCCACCATTTTGGCAATAAAAAATTTCCACTGTATCTCATATTTCAGATGTAAGATACAAAACACAAGGGCAAGGTTATGTGTGTGTGTGCTGACTGAGTGGCGAAAAGTACTCACTTCCAGGCGACGGCACAGACGCCACACGCCTGCGCTAATAGCAGATTACCCACAGGAGTGGGCGCCTGGAAACATGTTTGATTAGCCAGTGCCACAAGAGCACAGTCATAACTTGCAGCCTACCAGAGAAGGCAGAATGCAGCTCGTTGCTCCACACTGAAGTGATTGCACTCATTAGAAAAATGTGAGAAATGCGATTCGCAAATCATTGTGTCGGCGCCAGGCAACATAAGCAGCCTATCGCTGGAGTGAAATAACCTTAAGACAAGATGCTGACAGCACATGTTGTCTAGGATGCCCTTGATTTGACAAGCCATTCTAGAGAATCAGAGAACTCATGTTGTAGCCCTTAAAGATTTTCCTGTGAAGTGGATTTAGGGGTAATTGACTAAGCTGACTTTTCAAAATAGAGTCTTAGCAGTGCTTTTGACAGCTTTATTCAGCTATGAAGCTGAAATGGACTTTCCCATTACGAATGTGGGCAGATGCTTATGATGCCTTTGTCTAGCCACTCTGCTGTGCTTGTGGTTGTGATTCACTTTGTAGTGTTCAGGGTAAAGGCTAACATAACATGGGAGTTACCACTGCGCTCTTCTAATTAAGGGCTGATAGTCCTGAGACCTTAACTTTTGTCTTTCACTTTTAAATTGTTACACAGATGTTGTTGCTCATAAGCCCTTGGTAGATAGTTACATAATAATTTCATCAGTGTCCTCAAACTCCCATAGTATAATAATAATATCCATTTTTTGCCTGATAAAATCACTTATTGCAGCCTTCTGTATTGAAGAACTGGGAGTGCAGGTTTGCACAAATGTAGCAGACGTGATCTGGAGAATTTATTCTGTACATACATGCTAAATAATAATAAAAGTATACTAGTGAAAGGCTGGAGGAAAACATGTTTAAAATTCACAAATGTCGCAAATGGAGTAAGGTTGGCATGTAATAGGGCCTAGACTGCACTGGTATGCAGAGGTTTCAAATCGCCCATTCCAAGTGAAAATGATGAAAATAAGACAAAGTAGGAGGGCCACATACTGAGACTGTATTTACAGCAGCAGGATGGGCCCACGCCTCAGTGACTGAGTTATAATTTTCAGCATCATTTAGCAGTATGAGCTGATGTCAGTTACTGTCAACTGGTTGCTGTGAACAATTCAGTTTTAGACCCCTATATTACAAGTCCTATAAACCTATAATCAAACCCTGTTATGAAGAGTCTACTGCACGAATGAGTTTCATTTATGTAGGATAATGTTTTCATGACTGTGATAAAAAAATATGATCTAACATGCAAAAAAAAAATTATATATATTCTAGAACATATATTCTTTTCTTTTTCTTCTTCTTCTCCTTGGCACTTCAGTGCTATAGCTACATTCTGAAGAATGTTCTTAATCTATTCATTATTTGTGATTGACAGCTGATGTATGCACTTAATGTTTGTGTCTGATCCATTATTCTGTTATTTCTGTTGTGGCGATCTGCCAGTTCTTCCTCATGTTATCAGACAACAGCAACATATTCAAATGTCATATCTATAATCAGCTCCACATCTTTAGTTAGCTCTCTTGTGTAGCCTAAATGTCTACATATATATATATATATATATATATGTACAGTATATGTATAGTTAAGCATTCCAAAAAAGTCGGGATGGTAAAGCATTTACCACGTTGTAATTTGTCTGTTTCTTCTCATAAAACACTTAGACATTTTGTAATGTGTGCAGCATGCAGTTTGAAAGACACATAGATTTCCTGGAAAATATGTCATCTTGAAGGCAGCATATCTTAATCTAAAACAACAATATACTTTCATACATATACTTGCATTTTTCATACTCTCCCAATTGTTTTATGATTTGAGGTTGTAGTATGGAAAGAAAAATGTACCACCTGCAGTCATTCATTTCAACTTAAATGTGTCAGAGAGGCAAAAGAGCTATTGTGTCATAGAGTAGTATATACTGTATGTGTTGTACTGATATTCCTTAACTCTTTCACATTATTCAGTCTGTTCATTATGTGCACTATTTTGACAAACTGTTGCTTCATGGCCATGTCAGAACCAGCGGCGTGGGCCAAGTATGTCGAGTAAGTATCCATTTTATTTTGTCTGGTCATTTAAACCTCTCTGGATTAAAAGAGGCTGCTGACAATTCCTCTGTACCTCTTTCTGTTCTATCTCATAACCCTCTTTCATTGTATTGACCTCTGAACTGTACCCTGTTTGTCCTGATGCAAAGCTTTGCCAGGTCTTTGTTGCCTTGCCAACCTCAATTAGCAAGTAAGTTAACAATATGACTGTGTCAAGCCCATGACTTTGCTAATTGCACCTCTGCTATGCTACATTGGAATGAAATCATGGTATGGTTGTCATATGCAGGTGTATCATTCTGCCTCCCCAAAATTTTTATTAAATTGGTTGGTTCTTTGCAAAGTTAACCCAACATATTGTTATGAATTGTGTACATACTTTCAGAAAAAAATTGACCACAAACCTCTTCCAGAAGAACATGGGTTAAATCCTATCTATCTATCTATCTATCTATCTATCTATCTATCTATCTATCTCTCTGTCTGTCTGTCTGTCTGTCTGTCTGTCTATCTATCTATCTGTCTGTCTGTTTGTCTGTCTGTCTGTTCTTCTATCTGTCTGTCAGTCTACCTGTCTATGAAGTCTCTTGTTTTATTGTTGGTGTTGTCTCCTTGTGGTCTGTCTTCTACCTTACTGTCTTTCTTCCTTCCTCTGTGTGACAGTCAGTTTTCTGTCCATATGTCTCTATGTATGTAGCTACCATGGTCCGTCCTACCGATCATCGCTCTGTCAGTGTGTCTTTGGGTCTGTTTGTCTCTCAGTATGTCTGTTGACCATTTCCAGCATCAGTAAGGGCCCAGCAACCTATCAGCTGTCTGCGCATACTGTACGTGCATCAGAATGGATGGAATGGATTTATCCCATGTTTATATGATCATGCAGCTGATGTAGTTTGCCATATTCTGAGACTTGCCCTGCAGTGTAAGTTACTGAGGGACATGAGGCTTGTGTCACACCTTTAAACTTGACCTTCAATAAAGACCACTGCAGTAGCCTATTTTAGGCTTTAGAATTTCTTTGTGGTTAGGTATTCTTTGGCATGTAGCATGCAATGTAATGCTGACAATAACTACACTTACTTTGACCCAAATAAAAGTTGTACCTCTCAGCACTGTTGCAACATTTGTAGCTTTTTTTCTTTATGCACTCACTGCAGACCAGACTATATCAACTGTAAAGGGATAGTGGTGTTGAATCAGCATTCTTTTCATGCCAAAAGCATATAATCATTTTAGTCATTCCTGAAAGAAAATTAACAATGCAAGCCTGCTCAATCTAATTTTGGCACCGATGGTATAAAAAAAATGGCTAATTAGCTTAAAATGTAAGGTCTTATTTTCATTTTGTGGCAGTACAGTAGTTTTATTTTGTAAGTAATATACGTATTTATTGTGTTGAGAGGTATAAAACTTAAATCAGATAGCACATGGCAGAGAGTATAGGACCTAATTAATGGAGAGCAAGAGGAAGAAAGAGAGAGACAAAACAGGCATATGAATGTGCACATCAGAATGCTGCATCCTTCATCTAAGGCACCACCCGTCCATCAGATTATCTCCTTTCCTTTGATGGTCAGCGTGATGTGCTGGATTTCAGTGGCCATTCTTAGTGATTGCAAACTCATCAAGCTGCTATCAAAAAGCTTGTTGTTCATCTCAGAGGCTGACGCTGTACTGTATCTGTGCTTCCCATGTTTTATGGTCACACATCTTCACTCACATTGTCTCTTCAACATATAGCTCTATGTCTGTCTTATGTCAGTTCCTTCTTTATGAAATTCTGCTCTTGAACTCTGTGGATCGAACCATGTTTAAAAAAGGGAGAAAACCTCTTTTCCCTTTTCTGTGCTGATGATTCTTAATGGTCTGGCTATTTGTCTACCCCTTTTTCTTCCCCATCCTGTGCTCTCTGCCCAGGTACACCTTCACTGGGATTTACACATTTGAGTCATTGATAAAAATACTGGCAAGGGGATTCTGCATTGGACCATTCACGTTCCTTCGAGATCCCTGGAACTGGCTGGACTTCAGCGTGATTGTCATGGCGTAAGTACATTGTCCAGTGGGCTTTGATATCTCCAATTACCTGTTTCACCCCTTGTATCCACCTTCCATTACTCTGGATTAAAATTTACAATTGGTGAAATAAATATAACAAAAACAATAGTTGAACAGAATAGTATTGATAGTTCTACCATACAGTCAAATGTTAAAAGAGGTGATATGCCATACATTTGGCTTTAAATTATGATTAGCCTATGACCAAACTAACAAACACATGTTGTCATAACAACATGAGTAGACAAAGCTCTGGAGCCCCCACATCCCCCATGTGTTTGTGATAGTCAAGTGGTGGTCCCAACCTTACAGTTATCCATTTTCACCTTATACATTTGTATTTTATTTCAAAGCATTCTTATTATAATAAACAAGAAGGACACATTGAAGTACTCCCAATTTGAATTTAAGTAAAACAAGCATTGAGCTAATTCAAAGATAAATAAATACCCCAGTGACACCTTGAAGTTGCAGTTTCCCTGGAATGTAATCTAGTGAAATTAGTAGCTATAAGCTCTGTACTATATATTTGATACTAAAATAAAAATTAGACCAAAAATAGATAAATAAATCAATAAATCTGTTTAATACTTAAGAGCGTCCAGCTTTCAATGAACTGTATTAAACAGACTACGACACTTAACACACACTTCTGACGTTCCTGCTTTATTGAATCCAGTCTGATGTCTATGAAACAGATATGAGAAGTGATAAATGATAAATGCTTCCCCTTGAAATACACGTTCCTATGGTAACAGACTAACCACTCTTGAGCTTGATGGCCTCATATCTGGATGATATGCCCAAACATAATTGTATTCTAACACCGCCTAAGACTTGTTACTCTCATCTCCTGGCTTTACATGTGATGTTACCAGTGGCTTAATCACTGACTAATGGGTACTTCTTGCATTTCTGAACTATGTGACAAAATATAGAGATACACTGCTTTTTTTCATTATTTTCTTTTCCTTTGTCACATGGGTATTTGTTTATCTCCATTTTCTTTTTTTATTACAAATAACTGTAATTTGATCCTGCAGGTTTCTAACTGAGTTTATTAAAGTAGGCAATCTACAAGCACTTCGATCGTTCAGAGTCCTGAGAGCTTTGAAAACTATTTCAGTAATTCCAGGTAAGGGAATACCTGTTGCTGCATTCTAGGAAATAGGGCGCAGTGTTGTTCGTTGTCCAGTCCAGTGCAAAACTCCTGCAAAGTCAAGCTGCCTTCTACCTTCCCTCAACATTGTCCTCTCCAAGCATCTCATGCCCACATCCCAAGAACAACCCATCCTTTCCAACCACTCCTGTGTTGTTTGCCTATTGTTGGTGTTATTGTCATTGTGTGCGCTTCGGTTTTCGCTTATTGCAGATATGTTACTGAGTTTGTGGACCTGGGCAATGTCTCAGCGTTACGGACGTTCAGAGTCCTACGAGCACTGAAAACTATCTCGGTCATCCCAGGTGAGATGGGCGTTAACCACTAAGGCCTCCTGTGTTGACCAAGGGCTAAAAGTCTACCAGACATTCCCTTCTCTTCCAATTCCAAATACTCTTTTGGAAAGCAGGGAATGACTTGCGTAGGCAATGAGACTTTTGATTTGTTAAACATAATGCAGCATGCAAAAGGTGGATTTGAATAATACTTTAACAGCTCCGTAAGAGATTTTTCCTTACTTGAGTTCTCCAGTATTTTGCTACCGTATTTGAGCAACTGCACATGAGCAATTGCCACAGACAAAATATGGACTTGAAACCCACTTATAATGAATCTAAAGGCAGTTCCATCAGAAAATATTTAAATTACACACATAGGCAATGCATAAACTACAAATGGTAGCACATTACAATCCAGAGAACAATACAGTTAAAGTGCATTTGACTACTTTTCCTAAGGATTTGTGGTATTATATCCAACCAGACCAATGCACCTTTCATTTCCTGTCTTTATTCCTCCACACATACTTCGCAGGTGGTAGATTAGTATTACTTTTTGTGCCTTTCTAAATTTCAGATAACTC
Organism: Ancistrus triradiatus; assembly: GCA_025084515.1. Classification (NCBI taxonomy): domain Eukaryota; kingdom Metazoa; phylum Chordata; class Actinopteri; order Siluriformes; family Loricariidae; genus Ancistrus; species Ancistrus triradiatus. The sequence continues at coordinate 39,338 of JAJAGP010002552.1, forward strand.
TATATATGTAGAAGTGTCAAACACATTATGTTTCTGGTAACTGGTAGCTTGGCCCCCAGCCTGCAGGCTTGCTTGACTCAGGCCAAAAGTCTCATTGGACCTTAGTGCTTAACACCTAACACAGGCATGGATAGCTTTAGAGTGACTTGCATGACAAGCTCAAACACATTGACAGCAGACGCACAGCACAGATGGAAGAAACTTTTGACCTTCAAAAAGACATAGAAATTAATTGACCAGCAAAATGTTCAGTTATTATCATTTTAACAGCTGAGTGAACTAACATAAAAAAGAAACCATAAAGATCTGGTTTTCATTTAGAACAAATGAACAGAAATGTAGAGAAACCAAAAGAAGTCAGTTTCTCTCAGAGCGTCTGTTGTCAATTTTTAAAGTCTGTGGATTTTAATAAACACAGACATCTAAATGTTTGCTTCTGTTGTGTTGTGGGTTTATGTTGATTTGTGAAAGTAGTTCTTTGTTTGTGTTAACTCGCTCTGGTGGTTTGTATTATCATAAATTTCTGTTCACGATTAGCATGCAAAACTTCATTTTCATTTCTTCTATTTATTGTAGTGAGCACATAGTGCCGTATATGCAATACGACAGTGCTAGTGACTGGATAGAGAAAATTGAAGATTAAAAAACAGTTTTTGGAAACCATAATAGATATGCTATGTTCAGAAATTTGAAATGGCAACTGAAAAGCTTGGAATCAATGCTAAAATGATGCACTTTCAGATGTATCAAATTTGAAATTTGACAATGATTTTGTAAAGAGATTTAATTAAACTCATAAAATACTAAATTAAACTAAATATCTAAAATGGCTGGTTTATGTTAAACTCTCACTAAGTTATAAATGAATAAAATAGTAAGTCTTGCATGAATTCCAAACTTTTGAGATCTAGTGCAACTTCCAGTAACATATCAGATTAAATGACATTTGCATATACAAACAGCATTCATTTTACCTTGAAACACATACTTATTGCCTAAAGCACTTAAAAATTCTATAATTATATAGGAATGTATAGTATTAAATGGAATACATTTTCATTTGGACTGCTTTGTTTCTCTATTTAGGTCTTAAGACAATTGTGGGTGCCCTGATTCAGTCAGTAAAGAAGTTAGCAGATGTCATGATCCTGACTGTCTTCTGCCTGAGTGTGTTCGCTCTCATTGGCCTACAGCTCTTTATGGGTAACTTGCGGCAGAAATGCGTCCGCAGTACAGCCCATTGTGTTAACATCACCGACCCATCCTTCTCAAGTAATATCTCTTTCTACTGCAATAACAAGACCTGGTCATCAGTGGAGGAATTCATCACAGATGAAGGTATGGCTTGTTTACTTTGAGCAAGAATCCAAAAATAGTGTGGTAAAATGGCTGTTTTTAGCTGGGTCTTTTTTAGCACATGCTATGATTTTCAATATGATCATGGTTCTGTTTTGCAAAACCAACAGGAAATTGTAGTGACAAGATGTGAAACATTAACATTTTGTACAAAGTATACTAATTTACTGTTTATACCAATTTGCATTAATTTGGCTTGACTTTGTTTGTTTCTGGTTAGTCATAATCTGACAGAAACATAAACTTCAGAAAAAAGAACTTCGTATGTTGTTCAGAATTTTGTCTGTAATCGCTACATGGTCAAAAGTAGTTGGAGATCTGCAACACATCCATGTGTGCTTATAGAAAATCTAATTGAAAGAACCACACCATTAACCTGGACTTGGTTGTCCTTTGCTACTTTACATTTGACACTGGAATATGACTGTAAGGATTTGTTTACATTTAGCCATGTTTGCCATTTTATAATGCATAAATAACAAACTTTATAAATACACTTTCAATTCATATTTCAAATTTTAACCTTGCTTTATTATACAGTACATGTCCAACAATGTGCATGATGGCTCTACAAAAGTATTTTTCTGCACACTCATGCTACAACAGATAACTTCAGTTATTAGCTAATGTAGGTCAGAACCTTATTAAGAATAAGCTCTTACAAAGTTCTCAGTTAGTTCTTATTGAATAATGATGGCCACACTTAAATGTGTGTATGATGTGGATTTAGAGCAGACAAATCACATTTTGGTCCATAGCCATTGGTAATTTTTCAGCATCTTTGTTTAAATGAGAATGTTGTTAAGAGACGCTTCATATTTACCTGAAATTAAAGGATAAGATATTAGGTATAGATAAGATTAAGGTAAGATATTAGGCCTGTTGAACATCACTATGTCGTTAGATCACAGTTAGGTGACTATTAGGTGAGCAGACATGTAAGACAAGATTTAGTATTATTTTTGGTTGGACTCATTTCATTAGAATAGCAATTAGGACAGTACTGGCACTCAATAACATGACCTGCAGTAGTGAGATGTAGGGCACTGACTTAAATAGATGGATATTTTTCCTGATGTGCGTTGTCATAGCATGATAATGATTGAAATGTCTTCCAGTAACCTATAAAAATCCAAATAATATCTAGATGTCCAATCTTGAAGTCAAATTATTATTCATGAAAATCTTATGGAGACAGTCTTAGGTTATTTAACTCAACTAACAACACAGCTTTGGCATCACTCATGCTTTTCACTGTCTTTATTTACTGCAGCTCTATGATCAGTTTAGCAGGAATGGAAGGGGGGGGGGGCACCTATTACTTTTATATCCATAATGAATGATAAATAAGCACTTGTAAAAACACAGACTGCTTCTAATTATAGTTTTATTGCTGCATTTGGGGAAACCGTAAACAGAGTCTGTTTCTTTTTGATTTAATCTTCCATTGTCAAATAATAGTATCTGATCAGGCACCACGCAAGTATTGTGCAAGCTGATAAGCATAGCTATGGTGTGACTTGGTGGCTTAGACATGAGTCCCAAAGGAGACACATTTAAGGACATGCTGCTGAAACCAGGAATGCTGACAGGTGAAGACTGATGCTAGGGGGGCTGGCCATGGATCTCACACCAACCTCCCAAAAGCACAACAGGCCTAGAATGGAGGAGTAGACCTGGGAAAAATGGGATAATTGATTCAGCATTGGTACTGATGCCACTTCCTTAAGCCAAAGAAGCAACACAACTTGCTTTTTTGTCATGGTGTATCCTGTCTGACTCATTTGCTAATAAAGTACATAACCACATACATACTGTTTACTGATAATTAAACACATTTTGATGATGGGCTGTTTTCAGAATGAAACTTTATATATTGTTCCTGAACGTTTACAAAGTGGTTGGACTTGATGTATTATACCTGAAGCATTTTTTGTTTTTGTTTTTCCACCCCAGACAACTACTACAAAGTGGATGGATCTAAGGATGCCTTAATATGTGGAAATGCAAGTGATGCTGGGTAAGTGAAACAGAAGCTCAAATGCTATTTACTGTTGGTTAAATCTACTGGGTGAGTAATTTTGTGGTATGATATCCATCTGGTAGTAAATAACCCAAATGTTATTAAACCAATCTTACACAATAAATAGTCATCAAAATAGTAATGACGATACTAATTTGGCATCCTTTGTTTCTAGCCCTGTAAGATGTTATTTAGGAAACAGCATTTTTTTCCAGTTCCAGTATTATCCCCAGAGTTCTAAACATAAAAAATGTATCTCAGCCAAGTCAGCATAAGAAAGAATGCAAAGAGGCAAAGAACAATAATTTACAAATAATAAATAACAATAATAATACAAATAGATAGTTCCATGTCATATTTGAAAGTACTATTAAAATCTGACAAAATTGTATTGATATTTTTTATATTTATTATATAAACAATTGTGTTTAACAGCTGACCATTCTGGCTTCATGAAACAAACCACATATAAATTACATAAAAGTATTTTATTTAATGGCATATTTTTCTATATCAAGTAGAGGAAAAAATGGAATTGCCCTCTAATTTTTAAAACAAATAAAATGCTCATTAGTCTGCAGTTAAAAGGTAGTGCTTACAGAGTTTAATGAGCTGTCATGAGGTGTGGATGATTGGAGGGGAGTGATATTCAGTGATGAATCACAAATCTGGATTGGCCAAGGAAATGAAAGGGACCATCTGACTGAGACAGAAGCATTGGCCATAATGATTGTCCTGCTCCTTCAGACATTGCCTCAAAAGTCAATGCACAGGTGTACATTAGAATTTTGGACACTTCATATTTCATCATTGGGAATTGGGTTTGGAGATGATGAAGCCATTTTTCAGAATGCTAATGCATCTTTCCACAGAGAAAAGAGTGTTAAAGCTTTTCTTCGGGAAATGCATATAATCTCAGTGACATTACAAACAAACAGCACAGGCTGAAACTTTATGATGGCAATTGGTCCAAAATGTTTTTTTTTTAAATTGGTTTGTGAGACGGCTCCAAAGTCAACCACTGTAAATCTGTCAACTGCTATTCGAGAATATTGAACTAGTTTGAATGTTTAGAATGTTTTTCATTTGTGAAATCCATGTGTCAAAAAACTCAGGCCATCATAAAAGCCAGAGGAGCAACAAAGTGCTAATTGTGTTTTTTTTTGTTGATGCTTTAATGTTTTTTCCTCGACATTGAGCGATTCCATATTTTCCTCCACTTGATCTGGAAAATATGCCTTTAATCAAAACATTTAAACCAATTGAATATGCTTACAGTATGCTTCATGAAGCCAGAATGTTCAGCTATTAATCAAAAATTGTAATAATTGTGACTTGTTTATTTGCTATGAAACAAAAAACTGGTACCTTAGAGTACATCCTCTAAGTCTGTTGCCAGTTGTACACCCTATGTAGTGCACAGTGAATCCATGATGCAGTAATGTAGGATTTACCCTGCTGATTGGTGCGTCAGTGAAGCGTTTACTGTCACCTCATTGTCAGGACAGTGCCTTCAATCAGAGTGCACTATGATGCTCCTTGAGCAGCAGCTCAAAAGGGAGGTGGTGGCTGATGTATCTTGGCAAAATCACGTGTTCAGCTTCAACCTCCATGAATGCTCACTGTCATGCAATGGAGAGATATCACCCATTTGGTGTGAATGGGCAACAAATAAATTGTAATAGAACCTGGAAATACTCAGAAAAATATCTAATCACAGCTTTACATCAATGACACTAAACACCTTGAATGTAACCATGTTCTATTGCACTACTGAATTGAAATTCAGTGGGGCAAAAAAGTATTTAGTCAGCCACTGATTGTGAAAGTTCTCCTACTTAGAAAGATGAGAGAGGTCTGTAATTTTCATCATAGGTACACTTCAACTATGAGAGACAAAATGAGAAAAAAAAAATCCAGGAAATCACATTGTAAGATTTTTTTAAGAATTTAATTGTAAATCATGGTGGAAAATACAAACAAGAAAGATTTCTGACTCTCACAACCTGTAACTTCTTCTTTAAGAAGCTCTTCTGTCCTCCACTCGTTACCTGTATTAATGGCACCTGTTTGATCTCGTTATCTGTATAAAAGACACCTCTTCACAGCCTCAAACAGTTAGACTCCAAACTCAACCATGACCAAGTCCAAAGAACTGTCGAAGGACAACAGGAAGAAAACTGTAGACCTGCAAGATGCTGGGAAGAGTGAATCTACAATAAGCAAACAGGTTGGTTTGAACAAATAAACTGTGGAAGCAATTGTAAGACATACAAGACCATTGATAATCTCCCTTGATCTGGGGCTCCACGCAAGATCTCATCACGTGGGGTCAAAATGATCATGAGAACGGTGAGCAAAAATCCCAGAACTACACGGAGGGACCTGATGAATGACCTGCAGAGAGCTGGGACCAACGTAGCACTACACCAAGAGAGACTCAGATCCTGCAGTGCCAGGCGTGTCCCCCTGCTTAAGCCAGTACATGTCCAGACCCATCTGAAGTTTGCCAGAGAGCATATGGATGATCCAGAAGAAGACTGGGAGAATATCATGTGGTCAGATGAAACCAAAGTAGTTTTGGTAAAAACTCAACTGGATGAAAAAGGATGCCGAGTCACATCCCAAGAACACCATACCTACTGTGAAGCATGGGGTGGAAACATCATGCTTTGGGGCTGTTTTTCTGCAAAGGGGACAGGACGACTGATCCGTGTTAAAGGAAGAACGAACGGGGCCATGTATCGTGAGATTTGAAGCCAAAACCCCCTTCCATCAGTGAGAAGATGGAACGTGGCTGGGTCTTCCAGCATGACAATGATCCCAAACACACCGCTCGGGCAACGAAGGAGTAGCTCAGTAAAAAGCATTTCAAGGTCCTGGAGTGGCCTAGCCGGTCACCAAACCTCAACCCCATAGAAAATGTGTGGAGGGAGTTGAAAGTCTGTGTTGCCCCAAAACATCACTGCTCTAGAGGAGATCTGCATGGAGGAATGGGCTACAGTTTGTGCAAACCTGGTGAAGCCTTAGATGTTTGACCTCTGTCATTGCCAACAAAGGTTTTGAGTTGAACCAAATTTATCAACCAAATATTTATTTTCCACCATAATTTACAGTTAAATTCTTTAAAAATCCTACAATGTGATTTCCTGGATTTTTCTTCTCATTTTGTCTCTCATAGTTGAAGTGTACCTATGATGAAAATTACAGACCTCTCTCATCTTTCTAAGTAGGAGAACTTGCACAATCAGTGGCTGACTAAATACTTTTTTTGCCCCACTGTAGGAAACAAACCTTAATGAAAAATCAGTTTAAATCTGATTGGAGAGCGAAAAAAAACATCAGAAATGAGAGTAAAAACATCGCTTTTGCTTTGGATAGTGTTCATTGCATCTGTCTAGTTTATTGGTTTCCTATATACTGGAATTTTGTTGTCAGCAGCTTGCATTGCCTATGAACAGAGAAGTGTCAGTACGTGTATTAACTTCATTGTCAACAAGCATAATGTAAAATGCTTATGAAGGAAAAAAAATGCTTAAGAAGGGAGGACTTGAGTGTGACCAGTCTGTCTAGTCTGTGGGCTTGCGAGACAGCAGTGCAGCAGCTGGGATTAGTCTCCCAGTGGTCTAAGGCAGTAGATTGGGTTCCTGTCAGAGCGTGACTAAAGCAAACAGGGCTAGGCGGTTTTGAAGGCCTGATTCATCACAACTGCGTTTGTATGCATGAGTCAGTGGCCTTGAACAGCTCTCCTCAGCACCGGATGGAACATACAACCTGTCAGGCACTAAATAAAGCTTTCAAAAGTTGTGCTCTCAGGAAGATTACATCCAAGTCCCTGCCTCAGTCTTTGTTTTAATATATCCCTTATTGAATGAACATGATGGAGAGTGTCATACCGCTTTACTGTGACTCGCACTAGCTATGACATCCCATTATTTAGTGAGAAGCTCTGGATCTTTCATTCTTCTTGCTATTTGGGGACTATTCAGTCTACATCTAATTTTGTTCTTAGTTTGTGACTTCAAGGAATACAAAGTTTTCCTTGATTGTACAAATTACAGCATAGCCTGTACAGTACACTGCTGTACAGAGACAATTTGCCACCACAGTGTAATATGTAAGCCATAAATCAAAGCATATGTTGTAAATGGGAACTGCATAATGCGTTGTCTGTGATCACAGAGCATGCAAACACAGCAGCTCTGCTTTCTGTATTAATTAACATTAAGAGGTCTTGCCACTGGGGACTTGTAACGAGTTTAACATTTTACACTACACTTTGTGACATACAGTATCAGGTAGTTTTCTCCAGACTGCAGTAAGAAACACTATATTTGCCACTTTACAGATTATTGTATTGAAAGTGGCTTCACTATTTCATGCACTATAAGCATCAATACCTTCACAGAAGGCCTTTCAATGCTGTCTGTGTACTGTGAAAATCATTATCACGACTGAACATTTTTTTCTACTATGCCCACCGTGTTTGTTGTAACTTTTGATGCTTTCGCTGGTTTCTAAATGTCTGACACAGCTCTTTCCACTTTCTGTTATCGACCATACAGAGTTTAGTTGCTTTCTTTATGGGAGAAAAGCACATTCAAACAAAAGATTTCAGAAAACATTTGATGAAATACTGCTGACAAAAATACTGCCCTTCAAAATGATGTGTTTATTGAATATATGTCACCAAACTAACATTGCAAGCCATGATGCATGGAAGGAAGTTATAGAATCAAGTAAATGCCTGTTCACTATTTATAAGTAATACAAACAACTGTAGTTTTGGTCCTGATATAGTAGTATTTTGGTATTTACTTCAGCAGTAATTCTAACTGGTAAAGTAAAAATTTACTTTGATAATTATTATATTGTCTGGTATTGCAGAATATACGTAGAACTGTATTTCAAAGACGTACAAAGTAATAAGTGCAATGCAACAACCTATAAATAAATTGCTACTTTATTAAATATTCTAATCAATCCAGATATATCAGAGGGTATATGTTACACTTCTGGGTAAAAAATGAACCATTTAAAAAAAAAAAAAAGCAAAATGTTAAGCTTTCAATTTCCTCAACATGCAAATAATCATCAGGAAATTAGCAAAAATAAAAAACTAGATAAAGTAACTTGAGATAGCCTTTCCCTTTGATTTCCTTACATGTTTAAGTCTAGTAGGTAAACCTGCAGACTGGTTTTAGCAGAAAGAAGAGTCGATGTTGTTCCACTCAATGGTAATGGCTTCAAACACTTGATGAGTAGTTCATCAAGTGTTTCCCAGTTAGTTTGTGTTTAATGTCTGATCAAATTTTCTCTGTAGGCTTCAAATCTGGACTCTGGCTAGGCTGAAATATGAGCCTGATGGATTTAAGCCACTTCTTGGTGGTCTTCACTGTGTGAGCTGGAGTGGTGTCTTGTTGAAAAAAATAACATGATCTGTCCACTTTAGAAAATAACTTTTCAAATGTGGCAAGCAAGACCTGCATTAGTCAACTTTCTGGTTCTTTCAAAAGAGTCTTGTTTTCTGAGCTCTTGAATTCTGCTGACAGAACTGTACATTTCAACAGGTAGTCAGATCTTTTCTTTCTGTCAACCTCACCTGTTGTTTCAAAGCACTCGTCTATGATCTCGTTAGCAGATAGTGATATAAGGATTTTATGTGCCTTTGGGGTCTTTTAAATTTCAGAATTTTCTCTCTCATGTACCTTAGGATTCAGTAGACTGCATATTGTAGCTCTCTACCTATAGATATCTGTCACGCTTGGTTCTTAAAATCTTGTTTTCAGGCTTGTGGCAGGTGTGGCAGATTACCAAGTAATGACTAATCTTTTAAGAAACAAAAACAAGACAGAAAATATTTTGGAAGAGTCTGAACACCCATGCATGTTTATTTAAATTTAATTCAATTTAATTAAATAATTATTGAATAATTGAATTCCGTCCTGCCAACCAGTTCACTGCAGCAATGGGCAGTGATGAGCAAATGGTAGCACAGGTCTAAGGAGTGCATTTTCCTAGTACTTGCTAATTTTCTGACCAATGGTTTGTTGTTCGTACATTAAAAGCTTAATGTTTTGCAATTTTAGGTTTGACCATTTTTTGCCCAGTAATGCAATTTAAAAATGGCTAAATTAGGTTATAGATTTCATGTTTGGTTACACAAATTATTATAAGAACTGCTGTTCATTACAAACCACAAACTGGCTTATTGCTGTCTAGCAAGGAACTCCATTTAGTCATTATACTTTAATAGCCCTCCTTGCCCTGACTGATAAGAAGGTTAGTGTAATTAATAACATATATTGTACTTGGCTTGGCTTTCCAAAAGCATTGTACCACAAACATAATCACAAGATGGACAGACAAACATTACTCTGAACAATTTAATAGTCATGATTATTTTAATGCTGCTATGGGATTCAGTACTGATGCTGAGGGATAATGCACCAGGCACTTTACTCCATATGCTGTAGTTGGAGAAAACAAAGGCCTGTAAAATCTCTATAACAACTTTAAATTATCTCAGCATTATATTTTTAATTCAATACTTTAATATTGTATCTTTACCACTCTTGCTATATAGTACATTAGATGCCGAGTATCTGGAAGATTAAATAAATGCTAAAATGCTTTTCCATGAACAGCTGACAATTTACAAGTCAAAGGAGAATACTTAATTGCCCAAAAGAGTTATCAAATAAATATATTATATAAAACAATGCAGAAGAGTGAATGGGGATATTGATGGTTTTAGAAGGAATGAGCTCCCTGAGGCTTATAGGGTTTCATGCTAAGTATCTCCAGTGCTCTGGATTTTAAGTGCTGTTTGACAAGAAGTAGACAGTAATTGTTGTACATGCTCTTTATTACTCAGGTTCAGTAAGACTCCCACACTTTTTTTGTACAGATGCAAATGATTAAAACTTTATGTTTAAAGCAGTAGCAAATTACTAATGTGATTTCATATTACAAAACATTTTGCCAGGAGCAGGAGGAATAGTACTAAATGTAAAAACGTGGGGCTTTAGGATTATTGTCATAATGGCCTTGCCCTTGTTTTTGATGCTGTTGGTTATAAAGACACCTGTGATTATTAACTGTGTCCTTTGCCTACAGCCAGATTCAAACAAAGAACATTTCTGTCCAATGATAACAACAGTGATTTCAGGTGACACTTTTTGTATTCAAAAGCTGTGACAGGACTAATTATCCACCGACTGGACACATTCAAAGAGGTTAAAAACAAATGTATACAACAACGACAAATGAATTACCCGTATTTTTCGGACCATAAGGCGCACTTAAAATCCTTTAATTTTGTCAAAAATCGACAGTGCGCCTTAAAATGCAGTGTGCCTAATGTATGAAGTAATTCTGGTTGAGCCTTCTGACCTAGAACCGATTGTAGATGGTACACGGCGGCGCCTAAATCTGTCAAAAATGTTTTAGCACGGCCCTTGGTAGTTTACGAAGCTTACGGCCACCGTAGTGCGCAGCATAGCGGAGTAATACTAAAATGCTTTTCAGCATTAGCGTATGTGCATTATGAATTTAATTTTCGAATCGGATTTTCAAACTCACGCATCAGTCACGCAGTACAACACGGACATAGAGCCTGCTGCGAGAGAATTCAACATAACAATTCATGGTAAAAGGAAGTGAGGAAGCAAGAAGACGCCCTGTGCCAGGTAAAGACCAAACTGAGCTTCCGACGGAACTTAAGAGTTTTGTTTCATTTCATGCGCCTTATAACCCGGTGCGCTTTATGTATGAAAATATACCCGTTAGCAGTCGATCATTGATATTGCGCCTTATAACCCGGTGCGCTTTATAGCCCGGAAAATACGGTAAAAGTGAATGAATTATAGCTGACTCTCAAGCCCCTTGCAATATCACCAAATAAACACAACAACACAATGAAAAGGGTTCGTTTATTAATCAGTGAAAGATGTGTCTAAAGGCACAAAACCTTTTGTTCCTGCATAGCTGTCACTAGCATGGATGTGTATACCAAAATTTAAACCAAATTCACGTATGTGAGCCACCTCAAAAGGCCACTATTTATGTTATCATATGGAGGTGCTATACCAGAGGGTCTCCCTGGATATAATCATAACCATCCTAATACAATATCTCTGAGGTTTGAGTCATATAACAATGCAATGTCAAGTTACTGACACCTTCCTGCTTGTGAGCAAATCTGACATGAATCAGTGGAACTGTCTAGGAATGTCAAAATACATGTCTAATACAAAAGACAGGTCTAAAAGCACAAAACCCAAAATAACTTTGGGTGTGGCTGATACAATGTATTTGAAATGTTCTTTTAGGGGAGTCCCACATTCCTACTAAATTGGATGCAAATGTTATTATGTAGTTCAAATTATATATTGGGCACAAGACAAGGCACAAGACTGTCATATGTGGGTGCTATGGAGTCTGCGGGCCATACCTGGGCCAAGATTAAGTGTTACAAGCATGGGATGTGTGTATTTTATGAGTATTCATCCTTGTGAAGCACCTCAGAAAAGACACAATTTCTGTTGTCAGATGGTGGTGCTATACCAGAGGGTCAGTCTGGGTGTGTAGATATTGTCATAATCATCTTAACCAATAGTCTATAAACCATTTAAAGCATTGCATTTTGGAGTTATTGACAAATTTCTGTTTGTGAAGTGAGAGAAATTCTTTGTTACGCCATTTGAACAGTTTGCAAATTTTCAGCAATCCATTCGCAATTTAAAAACAGCAACATCTTCAGATCATATGTAGCAAATCTGACATGAATCAGTTGACCCATCTAGAAGGAGTAGAGGGGTGTTTGAAAGTTTGTGAAACCTCTACAATTTTCTTTATTTCTGCATAAAAAACTCACCTAAACACAATCAAATTTCCACACAAGAACTACTAGTAGAAAGACAATAAAACTAAACAAAATGGGCACAAATATTATATACTGCCATTTTTCGGTTGAGGAAAATGGTCCAATATTGCATATCTGTGAGTGGCAAAAGTATGTAATCATTTGCTGTCAGTATCTGGTGTGACCCCATTGTGCAGCAATAACTAAACTTGTCCAGTAGCTGTTGATCAGTTCTGCACACCGGCTTGGAGAAATTTCTCATTCATCTGTACAGAACAGCTTCAACCCTGTGATGTTGGTGACTTTGCTCACATGAACTGCTCCTACAATATTTCGATTTGATTAAGGTCAGGACTTTGACTTGGCCATTCTAAACAATTAAGTTTATTCTTTGGCTATTTTTTGTTAGAACGCACTTAAGCACTTATGTGCTTACGGTTCTTGTCTTGCTACATGACCCACATTCTCTTGAGATTCATTTCATTGACAGTAGTTCTGACATTTTCCTTATGCTGGTATAATTCAGATTTCATTGTTCCATCAATAATGGCAAGTCGTCCTGGCCCAAATGTGGCAAACCAGGCCCAACCATGATATTACCAGCAATATGTTTCACATATGAGATAAAAGCTTCTATTTAAAACAAAACATTTATATTGTGGTCATCCACAAAACATGGCTTTCTCCTTGCAACAGTGCCACTGAACTCCACTGTTGTATAGTATTCTCCTCATGAAAATTAACATTAGCCAATGTTAGAAGGGCCTTTAAAGTTACCCAGGGATCCTTTGTGTTCTTTCCTGGCAGATTATTACACGCTTTGAGCTTGGAGTGATCTTTGTTGGTCAGCCGCTCCTACGGGGAATGTAACAATGATCTTGAATATTCTAGATTTGTGCACAACCTAGTCCAAACTCTTTTGAGAACTTTTCCAGCCTTATGAGCATTCAACTGTTTTTCTCTGAGGTTCTCAGAAATCTTATTTGTTCGTGCCATGATGCACTTCTGCAAATGTCTTGTGAAGATCAGACTTTGATAGGTCCCTGTTCTTTAAATACAAGATGCCCACTCACACTTGACATCCCATTGATTGAAAACATCTGACTCTAATTTCTGTATTTACCAAACAAACAAACAATGGGTAATATATTACATGCATATGGTGCCAACAAAACTTAGCCTTTTATGAGCTTTGTAACCAATGTAACTAGGCCTACACACTACAACAACCACAGTCAACACAGAGTGTTTACATAACAACACGCTCACCTCTGGAAAGCCGTACTATTCATACATCTATCATAACAATTTAAATAGCTCTATGAGTGAAATGAAATAAAATACACATTTTTATCTCTGATCTCAACCATCTATGAGTTTAAAATCTAAAACCTGTGAAGGAAAATATATTTTGCTATAATACTGTATTTCTATGAGGACTAAAATTGTCATGTATAATACAACACCAGCCCACACAAATGATTTATTAGAATACCAGATAGTACATACTAGCATTTTTTAAATGAAAGATGTCTTACAGTGGCAAATTTGTTCCTTTCTCAAACAGTATAAGTATGGCAATATATTGCACACAGACTAAATTTCCCAGCCTACTGCAATGTTCTTCTTAGTCATAAACTTACTACTTCTACTAAAACCCCAAATCAGAAATAGGTTCAGTGAGTAAAGGGTGAGGGCACAAGTCTAAACTATAGACTCGTGATCTCTGATCCCTCAGACGGTCCTGCTTCAAGAACCGTTATTCATCAATAACTGATATAACCACATGGGCAAGGGATTACTTTGGGATGCACTACATTAAAGAGTTACATTCACAAATGCCACTTAAAACTTTAATGTGCAAAAAAGAAGCCTTATGTTAACCAGAAGCAGCATCAACTTCTCTGGTCTTGGAGGCATCTGGGATGGACTGTTAGAGAGTTGAAACTTCTACTGTGGTCAGAAGAATCAGTATTCTAGGTCAATTTTGGAAGAAATGAATGCAATGTACTCCGGACAAAAGACAAAAAGGACCATCGAGACTGTTATCAGCAACAAGTGCAAAAGCCCGGCTCTGTCATAGTATGTGGTTGTGTCAGTGCCCTTGGCAAAGATAATTTACACTTCTGTGATGTGATTAATGCAGAAAAGTACGCTGAGATTTTAGAGCAACATAAGTAGAGGGTATAGGTACTGAATGCGTCTGTCTGCAGTCCTAACCTGTCCCCAATAGAAAATGTGTTTAGATTTTTGAAACCAAAAATGTGACAAAGACAACCCCTTACTGTGTTTGCAGGAAGAATGGGACAAAATCTCACCTGAAACATTTCATCGCTTGGCATCCTCTGTGCCAAAATGTCTTTAAATGTTGTGAGATGGGATGGATACATTACAAAGTAGTAAATTCTGTAACATTCCAACTTTTTTAAAAAATATGTTGTATGTCTGAAATGCAGGAATGGATGAATATTGACAAATGAAATGAAGTTGTCTCAGCTTTTCTGATTTGGGGTTTACATTTATTCTAACAAATAACACACAACTGGGGACATCGTCCATGTGTACAACACATAGCCAATTATTAACACTCATGTCTGCTCGTCATTAAACACGTAGAGTACCACTAAGGGCCATTCCTAGACTACTTGTCGTACTGGGGCAGACACAGAGTTTAGAGGGGCACCACTGTATACCTCTGCTTGCCAATCACTTGTGGGGGCACAACTGTGCATAAAAAAATAAGCCTGATAAACGCTAAATAGATTAAGTGATTTAACACCGAATTTGGTGTTACCTTTTTGCTGTGGATGAGAAATGAAGAATAAATTAAGGCAAGTCTTCTTTTTTTTATTAATTGCATTCATTTTGTTTATGCTAATGTAACTGATGCCTTTGCTAGTTTAATGAACACCTTTGCTTTAGTGGTCTAATATGTAGGCCTACTTTTGGTAGGTTATATGTTTATAAGTGACTAGTCAAAACATATAGATATGAGTTATCATGACCGTACCTGCAGCGTGGTTGACGTTTTAAAAAATATTTGCGGATGTCCATTACTACATGCAAAAATCCAAAAGAAACTTGATTCTGACTGAAAGTGCTAGCAGCTCAAGCTTTTGGAAAGATCCAGGGGCATAATGGGAAATGTAGTGCCTGTAGTGAATTTGCATCATAACTTTCATAACCAATAACTAGTGAAGATTGAGTCATTCACACATTCTTGTGTACATGGCGAGATATACAGTGGTGCTTGAAAGTTTATGAACCCTTTAGAATTTTCTATATTTCTGCATAAATATGACCTAAAACATCATCAGATTTTCACACAAGCCCTAAAAGTAGATAAAGAGAACCCAGTTAAACAAATGAGACAAAATATTGTACTTGGTCATGTATTTATTGAAGAAAATGATCCAATATTAAATATTAACATTAATACATTAGTGTAAGGCAGGGTTTCAAGGAGAAAGCCACTGGTCTCCAAAAAGAACATTGCTACTCATCTGCAGTTTGCTAAAGATCACGTGGACAAGCCAGAAGGCTACTGGAAGAATGTTTTGTGGACGGATGAGACCAAAGTAGAACTTTTTGGTTTAAAAGAAAATTGTTGTCTGGAAAAAGGAAAACACTGCATTCCAGCATAAGAACCTTATCCCATCTGTGAAACATGTTGGTGATAGTGTCATGGTTTGGGACTGTTTTGCTGCATCTGGGCCAGGACGGCTTGCCATCATTAATGAAACGATGAAATGTGAATTATATCAGAGAATTCTAAAGGAAAATGTCAGGACATCTGTTCATGAACTGAATCTCAAGAGAAGGTGGGTCATGCAGCAAGACAACGACAAAAGCACACATGTCGTTCTACCAAAGAATGGTGTAAAGAAGATTAAAGTTAATGTTTTGGAATGGCCAAGTCAAAGTCCTGACCTTAATCCAATCGAAATGTTGTGGAAGGACCTGAAGTGAGCAGTTAATGTGAGGAAACCCACCAACATCCCAGAGTTGAAGCTGTTCTGTACGGAGGAATGGGCTAAAATTCCTCCAAGCCGGTGTGCAGAACTGATCAACAGTTACAGGAAACGTTTAGTTGCAGTTGTTGCTGCACAGGGGGGGTCACACCAGATACTGAAAGCAAAGGTTCTCATACTTTTGCCACTCACTAATATGAGTGAGATCATTTTCCTCAAAAAATAAATGACCAAGTATAATATTTTTGTCCCATTTGTTTAACTGGGTTCTCTTTATGTACTTTTTTTTACGACTTGTGTGAAAATCTGATGATGTTTTAGATCATACTTATGCAAAAATTCTAAAGGGTTCACAAACTTTCAAGCACCACTGTAAATTCTTCATGGCACACCTTTCAACACCTTGAAAGATATCAAAAATCTACTCAAAATTTGAAAGCATCATCTTATCATATTTGTCAAGTTCGACACAAATCAAATGAATCATCTATGAACAATGTGTCAAAATGCATGATCTGCACAAACACACCAAATCCAAAATATCTCAGTCCCTGTTGGCCATGGTGCATACACTGAATTTGAAAATACACACTTGGGGCCTGTTCCTGAGTAGCAGTCCCAAGCATGGATATGTTTGCCAAATTTCATGAATTTTTGCTTATGGGAACTCCCTCAAAAAGGTCAAGTTTTGAAAAAGTAAACAAAGAACAAGAAAATGAAGATGAAGAATAAGAAGAATAATAACGTCAGCAACAACAACAAAAGACATAATAATAATAATAATAATAATAATAATAATAATAATAATAAGAGTAATAATAATAACAATAATAATAATAATAATAATAATAATAATAATAATAATAATAATAATAACACAGGTATGCACCGCATAACATCTTTTGTATATATGTCTGATCTCTGGTCCAATAAGTTATTATCCTTATTATCAAAGATACTTTACACATATACTGTATTACTTTGGCACATACATTAGCTGTTGTAGTACAGTAGTAGTTATAACTCATTTAATAGCACAGCCTCTGTTGCAGAAAGTTCTATTAAACACAAAGTTTTACAAACAAAACTACAAGAACTGCATCTTTATAAAGCAGCCCATCAGAGATAAGGGTAGCCATAACTTCGAATTCTGCAGGTTTTGTTTTACCTTCAAATGTCGTAGTTATTGCTCAGAAATGTCGTAAATAGCAAATGTGTTAAATAAAAGACAGTTTCTCATTCCATGAATATGTTTGTGTTTGCGAGAGAGAGAAACAGAGACAGAGAGAGAGAGAGTGAGAGAGCATGAGCAGTGTAAGGAGAGACTGAACGACTCAGTGACACACCTGTCCAACATGCACCTAAAGTCAAGTCAAGTCAGATTTATTTATATATTTGCTTTTTACAATGGAGTCTCAATGGGTCTCAAAGCAACTTTACAATTTTAGATTATCTCCTAATATCTACGTCCAGTCCCAAACTGAGCAAGCCTAGGGCGACAGTGGCAATGAAAAACTCCCTAAGTGTTATGAGGAAGAAACCTTGGGAGGACCAAGACTCAAAAAGGGACCCAACCTAAACTGTGAGATAAGATTTTACCCATCTAAAAACAATTACAAATAATTAACAATCAATATGTGGGTGTTAGTACTGATAGTAAATAAAGCAGTGTATGTTTTAATTATGTGGAAATGGGTCCTTTGGTTGAGGTGACAGTAAATGTGAACCACCTGCCTACATTGAGCTGATGGGCAAATGGGTTTTGCCTTTTGCTCATTATCTAACTGAGGAACATAACATTCCTCCTGTTTCTGTCTTCCAGGATGACAGTTCTCACATTTACAGTGCTGCAACTCAACTGGCATGATGAACATTCAGGATCAGTCACACAGTTACATGTGGACTGGCTTGCAAAATTCCCATGTCCAGTCCATGCCAAATGACAGCTGTAATTTGTAATTTGTGCTTGTCACTATAAATATATATAAACGTATATATATATATATATATATATATATATATATATATATATATATATATATATATATATATATACACACAAGTATATACGTGCTGTATACGTGCTGTATATACGAGCTCTTAATCGAATACATTAAGATTTTATTCATCAACTGGCACTACTGAGATATCCTGTCCAGGTTTGGTTCCTGCTTTTAGTTGTTTAAATTGACCTGTTAAGGCGCACTTTAATTCCTGTTCCTTCATTTTGACCAAAAAGACATTCATTTTCTTACATAATGAGCCATGCTTTTAAGTGTGATAAAAAAGGTAATTACAGGGTGTTAGGCTATGTTCATTAATGTGAAAAAGACTATTTATAACCATGATTAGGTTGCATTTTAAAATCTCTAAACTCTAGTGATAGTTATAGGTCATCCAAGGCTTTCATACTAAGCCAGAACAAATTTGACTCATCAATAGCTCATCAGAGTCACCTCATTTATTTTATATCAAAGACCAACTGTTAATTAATTATAACTTGCTTGTTTACTAACTAATGCTTAATCAACTACTTGAATTACAGTATGTACACAGTGTTTAGTAGCTTGAAAAGAACCATGAAAGAGGATTCGTTGTAATTAGATTTTCCAGTGTTTTCCACAATGCCATTTCGGATCCTTTTTAGGACTCCTTGTATTAGCTGTTGGAATGATGACTCAAACATTTTGTTCCAGCTCATTTGTGATCCTGCTAATACAGCTCTAAAGAAAAATTAAGAGACACTGCAAAGTGAGCAGTTTCTATGGTTTTACTATCTGTAGGTACTGTATGTGTTTGAGTGAAATGGAACATTTTTGTATTATTCTATGAATTACTGACAAATTCCAAGCATTTTTTTATTTGCAGCAATGACAAGAGCATTGCAAGAGCAACTGGTCAAAATAACAAAGCAAATGCAGTGTTTTCTGACATTGATTAATACAATTAATACAAATCATAACACAAAGAAAACAAGTTTATGTCCTTTTTTAACAAAATAGGAAAGTTAAGATTGTTCAGAAATCAATATTTCAATCACAATTTTGATGTGTCTTGTACTGTTCTTCAATAAATAAGGTATGGTTCGTTCAGGTGATCACCTAATCAGTACCTCATTAAGTAGAATGAGGTGTTTATGAGTTGGAATTCATTAGCTACTGGAAGGGAATTACTGCCATTTATGTAGATATGCTGATCTTAAGAAAATTTGGAGCTGTATGTTGGAAAGGCGGATTGTGCTGTTCACCTGGCAAATGTGCTTCACAGGGAAGAGGGGCAAAATCACCAGGTTTTAAGCCTGCTCGCTATTTGCTGCTTCCCCTCCTCTCTCTCTCACACACGCTATTATTTCAGTGTGGACAAAGGTGCTGCACACACTGTCAGTGTTCCCTTTCTCTGACCCTATAGTGAGGCTGCGAGGTCAGTTCCTACTCTCTGTGTTACAAATGGCCTTTTGCAAGCTATAAGAACTTATCAGGGCTGGACTCTTAGTTGTGAGGCGAGCCAAAGGTTGCTGTCAGACATCTACTGTGGCTCATCTTGTGGTCCATCTACTGTAATTAGGTAAGGATCACCAACTTAGTGGGAACTCAGGCTTCTGTATTCTAAAATAGCAAGTAGACAAATTGCAATTTGAGCCTACTTTCCATTTTAAGTTGCCTGCTTGGTACATGCTAATTATAATGTAGCTCCCACCAATCAATGTCATTCAGTGTAGCTGTTTAATCCAATCTAAGGTACCCTGGGATATAGAGCAGGCACCCATTGGTAATCACCTATGTAACACACCCTGCCATGCAACAGACTTCAAATGTAAAACACATCAAGAATGCAGTCATATGTTCAGCATACACCAATTAAATGAGTTCATTACCCTGGCTTTGTCTTTGCTTCTTTCTCTGCAGTGCAGAGGTACTCACAAGGTCCTAAAATAGCTGAAGTTAAAATGACTTGTGTTTCAGTGATAGGGTCCCAGCTGCCATTCTGCTGAGTGAGAGTACTTTCTGGTGACATATTCTCCATGTGACTCCATGTTAGTGCTTGTATCATGATACAGCATTAGGGCATTAGGGCACAATCCCATTGTTTCTCAGATCATCGATTGAGTAAACTTTCTGGTGCATGATCAATGGTGGTATACCAGGCACTGAAAGCTTGTAATTGCAAACAGGATGTTCAGGTGTATCCGTCCTTTAAGTCATAGGTCAAAATTAATATTGCATAGCCATGGCATGAAAATTTGTACCTGTAGAGTTTTTGAAAGTCAGTTTGTGAAATAAATGACAAAATAAATGAATTCATTGAAAAAACATTTTAACCACTCAGTATAACCATTAAAAAGTGAACATACAAACATAAAAAAAAGTTTGGTCAAAATGATTCACACCATTAATATTTGTTAGCACACCAATACAGGTTAGATACAGTGCCATGGGCTACCAGTTTCTTGATAACGTAGCATACAGTGGACGCAAGAACATTAAGATCTCTGGAGATGGACTTGTAGCCTTGGTATGGCCCATGATTTTCAACAGTTGTGTTTGCCAAAGCATAAGACAGTTCTTTCCTCTGTTTATGTTTCTCCTTGCTAAGTGTGCACACAACACAAGGGCAAACACAATGTTTCATTATATACACTGGTTAAAGCTATGATTATATATTGCTTACATCTGTAACTTGTCAAAGGTATATTTAATTATAACTTAAAGGAGGTTCACCTGGTTGAAATCCATTTATTACTTACAGTTTCGAAAGGGTGCCTAATAATATTGTCCAGTAAATTTTCAGAGGGCAGTGGAAGTGCTAACATCTTTGGACATGACTATAAACATAAAAAATTTAGACAAAAGACTTGGACAGTGATGGCTAATGTATTTTATTTAGGTTAAAGGTAAATAACACCAAGCGTCCACCATTGGGCCCTTGAGCAAAGCCTTGAGCAAAATCTTCAGCTGCTTGCATTGTTTTTAAAATTCTTTAAAATGTCAACAATTCTGTGTTATGTTTGTAATGGGGAACAGTATTCTGACTGACAGTTTTGACCTTTACGACTTCATTTTTCACTTAAAATGTTTTTTTTTAGACGTAAACACATTCACGATACAATTGGGAAATACAGTAGTGTGAAAAAGTGTTTGACCCCTTCCTGATTTCCTATTTTTTTGCATGTTTGTCACACTTACGTGTTTTGGAACATCAAACCAATTTAAATATTAGTCAAAGACAACAAAAGTAAACACAAAATGCAGTTTTTAAATGAAGGTGTTTATTATTAAGGGAGAACAAAACCAAACCTACATGGCCCTGTGTGAAAAAGTGATTGCACCCTAAACTTAATAACTGGTTGGGCCACCTTTAGCAGCAACAACTGCAACCAAGCATTTGCAATAACTTGCAATGAGTATTTTACAGCATTGTGGAGGACTTTTGGCCACTCATCTTTGCAGAATTGTTGTAATTCAGCCACAATGGAGAGTTTTCGAGCATGAACGGCCTTGCCAAAAAGTGTGGCCATGCATAGATGTAATGGGACACAATCTTCCAAAGAGTTCACATTTTGTCTCATCAGTCCACAGAATGTTTTCCCAAAAGTCTTGGAGATCACCAAGATGTGTTCTGGAAAAAGTGAGATGAGGTTTAATGTTCTTTTTGCTCAGCAGTGGTTTTTGTGTTGGAACTCTGCCATGCAGGCCATTTTTGCCCAGTCTCTTTCTTAAGGTGGAGGCATGAACACTGACCTTAACTGATACAAGTGAGGCCTGCAGTTCTTTGGATGTTGTTGTGGGGTCTTTTGTGGCCTCTTGGATGAGTCGTCGCTGCCCTCTTGGGGTAATTTTGGTCGGCCGGCCACTCCTGGGAGGGTTCACCACTGTTCCATGTCTTCGCCATTTGTGGATAATGGCTCTCACTGTGGTTTGCAGACTGATAGATCTCAATTACTTTCTTTCTCAATTGTTCCTGAATTTCTTTGGATCTCGGAATGATATGTAGCTTTTAAGGATCTTTTGGTGTCCTTCACTTTCAGGCAGGTCCTATTTAAGTGATGTCCTGATTGAGTATATGTGTGGCAATTATCAGGCCTGGGTGTGGCTAGAGACAGTGAACTCTGGTGTGATAAACCAGAGTTAAGTTTTGTTTTAACAAGGGGGCAATCACTTTTTCACACAGGGCCATGTAGTTGTTTTTTTTTTCTCCCTTAATAACAAACATCTTCATTTCAAAACTGCATTCTGTGCTTACTTGTGTTGTCTTTGACTAATATTTAAATTGGATTAATGTACTGAAACACTTAAGTGTGACAAACATGCAAAAAATAGGAAATCGGGAATGGGGCAAACACTTTTTCACACCACTGTATGAGCAGAACAACAGCGCATAATTAATCATTTAGTCAATTCATTTTCAGACACACTTAAACTAGTTCAAGGTTGTCAGGAGCCGAAGCCTAACCAGGCATCACAGGATTAGCTAGAAATCTAACCAGAGATCTCTGGAGCTTTAAGGCAACAATATGACCTTGCCACTCAAA
This sequence comes from Ancistrus triradiatus, assembly GCA_025084515.1. Taxonomy (NCBI): domain Eukaryota; kingdom Metazoa; phylum Chordata; class Actinopteri; order Siluriformes; family Loricariidae; genus Ancistrus; species Ancistrus triradiatus. The sequence continues at coordinate 62,083 of JAJAGP010002552.1, forward strand.
TCACATAATTAATAATATGTGTATTAATAATATTGCCAAAGCATGAACAGGCCTCAGGCACAAAGAGGCAACTCTTTTTAAGCCCACATACAAAACATCATATTGTTTAACTGTTTTTGCTGGCATTCGTTGTAGACTGTTGTACTGTAAATAGTTCTAATCAATGGAACATTGCTTTGATAGCACACATTTGGTTTGTCAATTGGCTGAGAAGTAACTGAAGGGTGAAATCAATACAGATGGGTATGTGGCGCCCAGTCAAGTCGAAGTGAAGTGGGGCCCATCCATTAGCACGTCCTTCAAGGCAGGGTGTCTGAGAGCGATAGTGCCCATCGCCCCACACCCTCACACTGTTAGTGGCCTGGCACCAGACACTGGCACCCTGAAGAAAGCAAAGCTGCTAGGAGATGAGAGAAGAGGGCATTGAATATAGGCATTGGACACTGCCAGAGTCTGCTGGTGCCACTGTGCCTCTTAAATTGCCCATTCTAAAAGAATGTCACACAATCAGGTAACCCCATGACAGCTTGAGGTGTAAGAAGTGTGTTACCTTTGCTTTTCATGTCAGTGTACTCGAAAAAATACGTTGTATGGGACAACATGGTGATAGTGTGTTTGTACAGATTTATTCCATAATAAACTACATTTCATGACTTTTTTTTACTTTTATTATATACAGAAGTTCTTAACTCAGAAACTGATCATTTGAGATGATTTCTGCTTCTTCTCCACAGGAAATGTCCAGATGGTTTTGAATGTTTGAAGACGGGGCGCAATCCTAATTATGGCTACACCAGCTTTGACACTTTTGGATGGGCATTTCTTTCCCTCTTCAGGCTCATGACACAGGACTACTGGGAAAACCTCTACCATCAGGTCTGCATCTTCTGATCAAACTTCTTGCCAGAATCACATCCAACTTTTCTAATAAACTTAGGTACAGCAAATATTAAAGTGGGAAATGTACTCTGGCGTACAAAATTGGTCATGAAAGACACATGGGTGAACAGCTCTTAAGAATGTTTCTCACTTTAATATAAGGACATAACTCATTTACACATCTGAAACATTGGCTTCATAATTGTATGAAGTTTCAACAGCTATGTAACACACAGGAAATGTGCGTTCTCTGCATTTATGTCACTTACAGCACAAAATCTCTGTTATCTCACAAGTTTTGACACAAGGTATTTATTAATATTCAGTATGCTGTAGTTGCTCTTCAGATAAAGTATTCCCTGGAAAAGGTAAATAAAAAATGCAGTATTAGGGCCACAAGTATTAAACATAAACCAGTGGAATGTATGTATACTTCAAAAATATGTAACATGTGAATAACTACAATACTAGCTATAGTAAACCAACTGGAATCTCATCACTGGAATTGTACTGTCTGTTTTGAGCATATAAAGGCACGATTACAGAGTAATGAGGAAAGTACAGTGGGGCAAAAAAGTATTTAGTCAGTCACTGATTGCAAGTTCTCCTAATTAGAAAGATGAGAGAGGTCTGTAATTTTCATCATAGGTACACTTCAACTATGAGAGACAAAATGAGAAAAAAATCCAGGAAATCACATTGTAGGATTTTTAAAAATTTAATTGTAAATCATGGTGGAAAATAAGTATTTGGTCACCCACAAACAAGCAAGATTTCTGGCTCTCCCAGACCTGTAACTTCTTCATTAGGAAGCTCTTCTATCCTCCACTCGTTACCTGTATTAATGGCACCTGTTTGACCTCGTTATCTGTATAAAAGACACCTGTCCACAGCCTCAAACAGTCAGACTCCAAACTCAACCATGGCCAAGACCAAAGAGCTGTGGAAGGACACCAGGAAGAAAATTGTAGACCTGCACCAGGCTGGGAAGAGTGAATCTACAATAGGCAAGCAGGTTGGGAAAGAGTGGGGGGGGGGGGGGAATCTACAAGGCAAGCAGGTTAGGTGTGAATTAAAAAATCAACTGTGTGAGCAATTGTAAGGACAGACAAGACCATGATAATCTCCCGATCTGGGGGCCCACGCAAGATTCTCATCCTGTGGGGTCAAAATGATCAGAGAACTGTGAGCAAAAAATCCCAGAACTACACTGAGGGACCTGATGAATGACCTGCAGAGGAGCTGGGACCAAAGTAACAAAGGGCTACCATCAGTAACCCCATAACGCCGAGAGGGACTAGTTCTGCAGTGCCGCGTGTTCCCCTGCTTAAGCCAGTACTTGTCTAGGCCGATGAGTTGCCAGAGAGCATATGGATGGTCGAAAGGATTGGAGAATATCATGGGGTCAGATGAAACCAAATAAAACTCAACTCTATGGTTTGGAGGAAGGAATTCTGAGGTTTCTCATACCTCTGGAAGCATGGGGGTGGAAACCAGTTTTTCTGCAGAGGGGACGGACAACTGATCCGTGTTAAGGGAAGAATGAACGGGGTCATGTATCATGAGATTTTAAGCCAAAACCTCCATCCATCAAGTGAGAGCATTGAAGATGGAACGTGGCTGGGTCTTCCAGCCTGACAATGATCCCAAACACACAGCTCGGGCAACGAAGGAGTGGCTCCGTAAAAAGCATTTCAAGGTCCTGGAGTGGCCTAGCCAGTCTCCAGACCTCAACCCCATAGAAAATTTGTGGAGGGAGTTGAAAGTCCATGTTGCCCCAAAACATCACTGCTGTAGAGGAGATCTGCATGGAGGAATGGGCCAAAATACCAGCTACAGTGTGTGCCAACCTGGTGAAAACTTACAGGAAATGTTTGACCTCTGTCATTGCCAACAAAGGTTATGTTACAAAGTATTGAGTTGAACCAAATTTATTGACCAAATACTTATTTTCCACCATAATTTACAATTAAATTCTTTAAAAATCCTACAGTTTCATTTCCTGGATTTTTTTCTCATTTTGTCTCTCATAGCTGAAATGTACCTATGATGAAAATTACTTACCTCTCTCATCTTTCTAAGTAGAAGAACTTGCACAATCAGTGGCTGACTAAATACTTTTTTGCCCCACTGTATATAGAACAGCAACACAATCAAAATACATCACTGCCAGAACACTGTCTCACACTGAAACATTTGGCAAACCCCAACTTATATAACTTAATTTATATTAAATTTAACTATTTCACCTTCACACTGCTGTTCTAGACTCTGCGGTCTGCGGGGAAGACATACATGGTATTCTTTGTGGTGGTGATTTTCCTGGGGTCCTTCTACCTGGTGAATCTGATCTTGGCCGTTGTGGCTATGGCTTATGAGGAGCAAAATCAAGCCACCCTCGCTGAGGCAGTGCAAAAAGAAAAAGAGTTCCAGCTTGCCATAGAACAGCTAAAAAAAGAACAGCAAGTATGTGTTTCATTTTAATGTCTTTTGAAACTAATTTTAGATGGCAGCCTTCTTCAATGTACTGACCATTCAAACTTTCCAAACAATGATCATGCTTCATAATTTAATATACCGTACTGCACAAAAGTCTTTGGCCACCTTTAGATTTGTTGTTTTATCAATGATTTAATGCCCTTACATAACTATTTCTCATTCCCATTATTAAGATTCAACCATAAAATACAGGAAATATGTACACACAATTAAAAAAGACAGGAATTTTCAGAACAAAATTAGTAGGCGAAAGTCAGTATTTAGTGTGACCTCACCAAAAAGACCATTCCTGATCAAGCTTCTTCAGACTGTAGAAGGGTTAACTTGGCATCCGAATGAAGCTGCCAGATGCTGCTATTGCTCAAGTGTAAGAGAAGGTCACACTACATACTTGCCACTGTAGCCAATAGAAGCTGGTTTTTTTCTGGGTTTTTTTCAGCTTTTTAATACTGAATACATATTCCCTGTGTTTTCTGGTTGTATTCTAATAAAGAGACTGAGAAATAATTATATATGGTTATTATACTGTATATGAGGAAAACATTGTCTTCTTGGGTTTCATACCGATATATTTATACACATTTGTCTTCACGTTCTAAATACAAATGGACAGTTCACATCTCTTAATACTGTGCACCTTACAGGCAGCTCAGAAAGCTCAAGAGCTTGAATCAGTGTTGGCTCCTGACCTGTCTCCTTTGGCCTCACAAGACGACAAAGAGCACAAGGACAGGAGGAAAAGCCTGAGGCCTGTTTCAGAGGAGATGGAGAATGAAGAGAGTGAAAAAACACCAAAACAAGAAAGTATAGATGGAGCAAAGGTAGACTGAGCTAATGAAGCTTATAACACCTGTTGGAAATATGATAAAGTACTACTAATAAAAAACAACCAGCTACTGCTAAAACTAATAACACACCATCAACTGTACTTTGTCTGTACTGAACACTTATACAATGCCTTTTGTCATATCGTTGTGTATTTCTATCAAAATGTTCATCTTTTGTCTTATGTACCACAGAACATGCCTGTCCACTGTAGTCCTCTCTCTTCACTCTCTTTCTTACAGTGAACATATGACAAATTTCTGCAGTTATGTTGCTATGGTTTCTTTTTCACCTCCTTCAGGACTGCACGTTGTGCTCTTGGTATAACCTTTAGATGGCACCCATTCTGTAAAGAGAGTAGCTATATTACTGAATTTCCTCCACTTATAGACAACCATATAGAAGTCAAGCCTTTAGAAATGCTTTTGTAGCCTTTTTCAGCTGTGTGCATCCCTATAATAATTCTTCTAAGGTCCTCTGGAATATGTTTTGTTAGGGACATTGTTCACAGGAACAGATTTTAAAAGGGGACTCTGAAAACCTGACCTTTAGAAAGTTTTAAACCCAGAGTTTAAAACCCATCAAAGTCATTAAACCTTTGTTGGGGGCAGCACGGTGGCTTGGTGAGTAGCACCGTCGCCTCACAGTGAGAAGGTCCTGGATTCAATCCGCAGATGGGGGTAGTCTGGGTCCTTTCTGTCTGTAGTGAGCATGTCCTTCCCGTGTTCTTGTGGGTTTACTCTGGGTACTCCGGTTTCATCCCACAGTCCAAAGACATGTGTGTTAGGCTAATTGCTAATTGGTATTTTTAAACTGCCCCTAGTTTGTGTGTATGTGTGCGGGTCTGTGGGTAAGTGAGTGTGGCCTACAATGGATTGGTGCCCTGTCTAGGGTTGTTCCTGCCTTGCTCCCTACGCTGCCGGCTAGGCACCAGCTCTCCTGGGACCCTGTCCAGGATTAAGCTGAATCGAAAGTGAACGAATGAAGAATGAACCTTTGTTGGTTGTTAGTTTTGACACAGTTTCTTTTTTTGTTAATATAACTTGGAAGAACAGAGCACATTTTATGGATTATACTTTTCACAACATGTACAGACTGTACAACCAAAAACAGCGACTATGTTAAAGCAATAACTTGTTCTGGGTTTTTTTCCCAGCAATCACATGCTTTGGTGGTAAGAACTTTCTCTTCATGGACCAAGCGAGAAAGTCAAGGCAGTATCTTCAACTTCCGGCCACGAAACAAAGAATCTGAGGCAGATGCTGATGATGAATTTAGCAATCATGGAGATTCAGACAGTCGGCCTGGCTCGCTCGTCCTGCCCTGGCACAGAAGACGGATTAGTGCACAGAGCACAAGCAGTCATGGCTCCCAGGCCTTTTACCCCAGCCTTAACATCAATGGCAAGTTGTTTGTTGCGATGGACCAGAATGGCACCTCTAGTCCTGGACCACTGAGCCCTCTGCCATTACCCACATGCACCATGGAGAAGGTCAAAGGAGAAATGGTGAGTACCTGCTTTAAAAGTCAAGGCCAAACTTAAGGAAGCAACATTTATATTTAGAAAATAAATGACTGTCTACATGTGAAAATATTTTAGATTTAAGTCAAACCATGAACAACCAACACAACTAAACTGACACATGGTGAATATGTGAGTTCAGAATAATACACTGGTTTGCCTTCATGCCTTATAGTCTGAAGGTTTTTACATACCAGTTTTCATTATTATGTACTAATTTCTCTTATATGAATCAGTTAATTAAGTATTCAGGGACCTCTCAACATGAGGCTCAAGATGTATGTGAATAGAATTTGCATTTAAAATCTGAACTAGAAATGAAATATGCGGAGAAATTAGGAATCATGGTGACGTACGCTATTTCTGGAGACAAGCCTAGTCAAGGCCTTTTATATTATGTTATTAAAGGTATTAAGTCTTTTTTCCTGCGAACATTTGCTTGTACTGTGCTTTCCCCCATTATATTATTTGACCACTGGAAACCTATGAAAAAAATCTGATGATGTTTTAGCTCACAGAATTTCAAGCACCACTGTAGATACTGGGACTGTGGTAACCTAGCGGGTAAGGTACTGGACTATGGACCAGAAGGTCCAGGGTTCAAATCCCACCTCTGCCAAGCTGCCACTGTTGGGTCCTTGAGCAAGATCCTTTAACCCATAATTGCTTGGATTGTAAGACTGTATGAATTGTAAGTCGCCCTGGATAAGGACATCTGCTAAATGCTGTAAATGTAAATGTAGATAATTGTGCTAAACATCATCATAAAGAATACATATGAATAGAATCAATGAAGTAGCATAATTTAATTCTGACATTTATGTGACAGTATTTTAATATGTGACAGTATTATTATTATTATTATTAGTAGTAGTAGTAGTACTAGTAGTAGTAGCAGTAATAACCTTTATGCATTTTTCATATGTCTATCAATTAATTAAAATAATATTATGTCTATACTTCATTTTACTACTTGCAGTATGGGAAGTATGTAACAGCTTTTTGACCAACAGTATTTTGACCAATACATGGCAACAAAAATTTAATTCCACCACAAAGTAATGACCTCAGGTGATACTTATTCTTAAGTTGTTATGTGGCTGTAGCTGTTCCCTAAAATAATCAGACAGGTATAAACATAAAGAATCAAAAATTTATCTGGCAGAAATCGTGAGCCAGATGCAGAAAGCAACAGACAAGGAGCTTTATTGAAATAAACTCAGGCAAAAAGCGGATAATTGTGTCACATAGCCTAAACAATAATGTAAAAAACAGAAAATCTTAACTGATGGAGATGGAGTCTAACAGAAACCAGAAGCAAAGCAGGACAGTCACGGGGAATACAAAGTCAGGGTGTGGGAGCAGGGATCCAAGAACAACAGTTTAAAACAGAGTCTGGAAACAGAGGAGGGTACAAGGACAGGATCGGTTTCAATAACCCAAATAATAATAAGGAAACACCTTCTTTTACAAATTCAACAGGCAGAATGCCAAAACTAACCTTAAAACATACCTATTTTCTCTTGCCTACAGCCTTCATCTGTCCTGATTCTCATGTCATTCCCTTCTTTGTGTTGTTATTCATGGATTCTGTCATTTGTTTTGTCATCTGTATGCTTTGTCGGTTGTTAAGTGTTACATGTTTGACGTAACTGTAAGTGTCTTTGTGTAGTTGAAAAGCACTACACGAATGTATTATTATTATTATTATTATTATTAAACAAGGTGCCGGTGTACATAATCAGGAAATCAGGAAATACTGGTGTGGGGGATGACGTGGCAAGAGTGATGATTGCTGGGACATGTAGTACAGAAACGCCATGGTCTTGCTGTCATGTTATCCGAATCTGCCAAATCCATGCCTGATTCTGCTGTTACAATATCTGGGAATGTGTCTAATACTTAGATACTGTAAGTTATGAAAACAAATTCAATTAGATGCTCTGGTACATAAATAACTATGTAAGTCTTGTTAGCAATCTTTAAAATATTAGAAAGATGAGCGATGGATGTTATCCTACACTATTGGCAGATTATTTGTGAGATTAATTGCAAAAACGTTGATGAGCATTGATTTGAGGCTCCTAAAGAAAGTATTGAATTGCTCACGCATTCTAGAGACCTGACAACCTCATCCCCATCCCTATCTGATAGAAATGCTTCAGGGAGAGGGAGCGAGGATACACTGTTGTCTTGGCGATACAGCCATGGTAACGTGGCAACAGTTGAATAGAGTTGTGTAGGCTCGTCGCACACAATAATGTACATATATTGTCTTTTGCACACACACAGGTACACACACGAGAGAAAGGACCACTGGCTTTTTTTCATGCCAGAATAGCATGCGTGGGTGTACTCATGGGCAGTGACAAAGCGACTTTGCGTCATACTTTTGATTACCTGGGGTCAAATAAATAAGAAATCAGTGGGTACCTGCTTAAGACAAGGCTCATATAACTGAGACTGGAACAGTTCTAATTAATCAAATATACACATAGTGTTATTGCAGCGCTGCAGCTGAAAATAAGCAAATACAAAGCTATCTTCTGATGATTTTGTCAAGGTTAAAATGATATTGATTGTCTGTGCACCTGTGGTTGCACACACACACACACACACACACACACACACACACACACATATATATATATATATACAGAGTATATGTGCATTGCAGGCATCACTTGGTACTTCTCTAATTGACCAGAGGGACTGTTTGTCATTTTCGGTTCTTCCTCTTTTAAGTGTTCCTTATTTAGAGACAGAATAATTCATGATTCATTCATTGTGATGCTCTCTCCTGCAAACAAGTCAACTGAACTATAAAGACCTTGAGAGTTTTCTAAATGCAGTTCATTGTGCTAATTCTAAATTTACTTGAATAGCATGAATTGTACTGCTAATTTAATTACAATTGTTCTGCCTCTGAACAAGGTACGTTATGGAGGTACTGGCAGACGTTTCTTGTTTTCAAACTTGGTCATTCATTTGATGACAGTCCACCTTGCTTTCTGCAGGTATCAAATGAGCTGAGCAGTATACTCCTCCCACAGCTTTCCCAGGAGGGCCGAGACAGGGCGCTAAGTGCTACTAGCTGCCTCACTGACGCCATGGAGGGTAAGATACACAGAGTGGAAATTTTTGCTTCTCAGAACTAGACTGTAGTAAAATTCCCTGACAGGCCCCATTTGAAAACACAGCTCTATCTCAGTCTTGATTTGTGTGGAACAGTAGTTTTTACAAAACAACAAATTAAGAATTGCTGTATTTCCAAACAATTGAATATGCTACGGTGTTTGAAAGCACTTGAATACATGATTTATTCAACTTACAGTTGTACATTGGGTGTACTAGTGAAGTAGTGCTGATTGTGGCACTGCGAGCAGTTGTATGAAACATCTTACCATTATAGAGGTAATATATTGGATTGCCTTTTAGAGCATGTGAAGACAGAAGGGGATCTCCATCTGCTCCCTCTTAAGGTAGTCCCCTGAGATTCCACTCTCTGTTATTTTCAACAGAGAGGTGTTATCCTCCATAAACTCGATTAATCATGAAACAGCCTGCTTACTGCATCATCAGGACCTCACAAGAGGCTACTCAGTCTGTTGGATACTCAACACAGCAGCCCTGGTCTGTGTGGTTGAAAATCTCTAGTTTGCTGACTGTGTTAAACTAAATGCCAAATCCACCAGGACTGAGTTGTGTAGATAGTGCATACGGTGTTATTTCACTGCAAAAGTAAAAGGCACAATAGTTTAATCTCTGAGCAGGATTCCCTCTGCTCTCACACAGATCGCTGTCATGCAGAAATATTTGCACATACTCCAGTGTATCCTGCCGAGCACTGAGATTATTTTGCTCACATGAATGCGCTTTCTTCACGTTAGAAAAACGTGCACATATGCTCAAATATTCATTCTGTGTCTTTTCCAATAACCAGTCAGAATGGGTTACAGGTTTGTCTCAAAACAGCAAGTTTTATCAGGAAATATGTTTTATCAGCACCAGTTTTTCATATCTCCCTAAAACCTATCACTAGATAAACTGGCATTTTAAATACTAGGTTTGAGGGAGTGATGTTTTGTTTGGGATTGTTCATCTTACTTCCAGTGTTTTGGAAATATTCTCTTAAACCACTGCTACCCTGATCAAGATACAGATGTTACTTTTGAGAGTGATTGAATTTCTTAAACAATGTGGTATGATTGTGTTTTATTGACTCAGCAATCAGACAATGATTACTGTATACTGTGGACTGTGGTAGCCTAGCGGTTAAGTTACTGGACTGTGGACCAAAAGGTCCAGGCTTCAAATCCCACCTCTGCCAAGCTGCCAATGTTGGGTCCTTGAGCAAAGCCCTTAACCCACAATTGCTTGGATTGCAAGATTGTGTCAATTGTAAGTCGCTTTGGATAAGGGTGTCTGCTAAATGCTGTAGATGTGAAAGTAAATTATCATTTACACAGAATGCACCATTTTTAGTACAAAAACATGCTTTAAGTCATGGAGTGTTATTGTCACTTTAGCTTGTATGGATTCTGCCTCAAAACAGGCTAGAATATGTCATGCTTGAACTTCATACTTTCAAACGCAGAACTGTTTTCTCAGACAGAAAAGGTATGATATATTGACAAAAGTTTTGAGGACATCCCTTCTAATTACTGCGCTCTCCTATTTCAGCAACCATCACTTGTAGACACATTCATAATATAAAGCATACAAATCTGGATTCTCCATAGACAAACAGTGGCAGTAGAATGGATTCTACTGATACCCCAGTGACTCTAAATATGACACATTTATAGGTTTCCGCTTCCAACAAGTCAGTTCATCAACTTTCTGCCCTGCTGTCCTTAAACAAAGTCCATAGGGAATTAGTTTGAAAATCTTGATGAAGAACTTGGCTGGCTTGCACAAAACATTGACCTCAACCCCATCATCTTGGACCTGCACTGGAATACCAAAAGAGAGGCAGAGAGGGCTTATTGTCAAACATCAGAAGCCAACCTGATAGTCATCTCCCAAAATCTGGTGTAAAGCCCGTTTAGAAGAACAAAGGCTGTTGTTGCAGACAGGAATGGGGGGTGATCTAAGAGGTAAAGATTTAGTTTCCAAAGCGGTTTATCAGTAGCTAGATTGAAACATTTGGGGACATGGCCCATGAGTGAAGAATTTATAATGTTTAGGCTCGGTTTTGAAAACAAACCACCATATCACCTCTTACATAAATGTTCCCTACTGGTCTCTACTGTCAGCCAGATAGAACATTTCTTATAATGTAAAATAACATTGATTACCTAAGATTAGGATCTCTTTTGAACAATGCTGACCTCTGAAAAAAAAGTTATCTACAAAACCATTAGAGAAGCACCAGTCTTTAAGAAAAGAGATGATGAAAAAAGTCCAATATTAAAATATTCCAATATTAATATGAGTACCAAAATTATGTGAACATTTGCTTTCAGTATCTGCTGTGATCCCATTTTGCAGCAATAACTTCAGCTAAATATTTCAGGTAACTGTTGATCAGTCTTGCACAGCGGCTTGAAGGAATTTTAGGCCATTCCTCTGTGCAGAGCAGCTTCAACTGTGGTCTGTTGGTGGGTTTCTACACATGACCTGATTGCTTCCTGTCCTTCCCCAACATTGGTTTAAGATCCTCATTATGACGTAGCCATTCCAAAACACTAACTTATTTTTCCTTAACTGTTTACTGTTTAACTAATCACTTGTACAGTGACTTGCATGCCCATGTTCTCTTGAGATTCAGTTCATTGACAGATTTCCTGATATTTAATTAGAATCTGCTGGTATAATTCATAAATCATTGTTTCATAAGTGATCCATTTTGAGCCGTTCTGGCTCAGATAGAGCAAGACATGATGAATTATTGTAACTGCCAGAGTTTCAAACTAAGAACTGTTGCAAGTAATGCGCTCCACACTGTTCTCTAGCCTTGAGATTTCACAGCAAAATAGTGCAATTCAGAACCACTAAAAAACCTCACAGTGTTATTTGAACAGAGTTTAACTACTTGCAAGAAGCTCTGCTACATCTAGACACTGTGTTTTTATAATCATGTTTCTTAAGACAGAGAAATTGCTTGTGCACCTACTTGCTGTTGAAGTGGAGTGGGTGGAAGAATGTTCTGTTTCATATTATCAGACAACCAGTACTACATTTCTAATATATTGTTACATCAAAACATCAGATGATGTGTTATATACTGAACTATTAATCATACAGTATATTTAGGCTACAACACAGAAGAATTCTCAGACTGTTATATGAATTAATCAGGGACGTTTCTGGACTACTTGTCATACAGGGGCACACACAGAATTTAGAGAGGCACAGCTGTACCCCTCTGCTTGCCAACCAGTCATAGGGGGCACAACTATACATAAGAAAGACTGTTAAGCACTAAAGTTTACTTTTATCACTGTGATTTTAGTGGGGCACAACAATATTGTCCTGGGCAGAGTCACCTGTAAATTGGGTCTGATGATGGTACTGGTATTAATACTGAGGACAATACCATTTACACATTATACACGTTTGTGTTGACAGATAACGGAATATTAATAGTTCTCATTGCCAATTAGACATAAAAATGCAATTTTCAAGAGTCTCTGTGTATGTACATGTCATTTCTATTTCTGAAGCATAATGAAAAGTTTCATTATGGTCTGCTATAGCAGATTTGTCAGCAAAAAAGTTGCAAACAAAAGGAGAGGCTAGGCCAATTTTAGGTCTGCTAACAAGAGACATTGCCAATCCTCATTATCAGAGATACGAAAGCTGACTTGGCATGACACTATGAAGTCATGTATGGTAGAAATTTTTTCGCATGGATAGATCTATGATAATTATTTAATAATAAAACATGTCACTCTAATTTCAGCTATTATGTTGATATTTAGCCACATCTAAATTAGTTTCACTAATTCTGTCTTGCTTCCATCTATGGTGATGGGAGGTCTGTTTCCCCTCGGAGTGGATGAAATGAAGTCTGACAGGGTGGCTGCACTTGCCGTGTTGGATGACACTACCACAAACACATCAGAGGAGTTAACTCACGCATTAATCCTCACAAGTCAAGAAGTTGGACTTGGTGTCTGACTTTATCACAATCCTCATTAGAAATGGATTCATCTGCTGTAGTCCACTCTGCCACAACACAGCCACTCAGTCGGGTTGAAAAAAAATGGTGACCTTTTCCAAGATCTCCTGAGCAGTTTTCTGCAGTGAAACTCAGATCAACATTTCTGCAAGAGCTAGAGCTTCATCTGGCAGCAGTCTAACGTTTTTAGGCTGTATTATCAAAGTTAAGTTTCCTTTAATCCACCATAAGAGCAACTTACTAAATAATGACTGTTTCACTGTTGCAGTGTTTACTGCCATAAGTGCTGTCAAACAGCAATTGGAAGTGTACAATTGGTGGTCTCACAAGGTACAATCCAAGCAGTTGTGGGCACAGCAGTAACATAATACGATGCATGATAGTGACATGGTCTGGTGTGTAATATGAGTCTATCAGATACAACAGAATTTGTGTAACATTTTTATACATCTCACAACTGTAACTGTTTCAGAGAGTTAAATATTCAACCTGTAAAATACTTAATCGAATCAAACCAATCTCTGTGTTATATGTGGACAGAGTTGGAGGAAGCCCATCAGAAATGTCATCCTTGCTGGTACGCCTTTGCCCAGAAGTACTTGGTGTGGACGTGCTGCCCTAGCTGGATGAAACTAAAAGAGTGGGTCAATTTCATGGTAATGGATCCCTTTCTAGACCTGGCAATCACCATCTGCATTGTGCTCAACACTCTCTTCATGGCTTTGGAGCATTATCCCATGACAGATGAGTTTAACAAGATGCTTTCCGTGGGAAACCTGGTGAGTGGCTGTTGGTGTGTTTGTTAGCATATTACCAGGGGCAGGGACAGTCTACATGCTCTTGGTGTGTCAGGACAGCAACTGTTTTGTTTGTGTTTGTAGTGAAAGCTTGTTCAAATTGTTCTGCTTAAAAAAATCACCAACACTTGTCAAGATAAAGGGGAAATCTAGCACTAAAATACTTGTAACATGCACAAGTAGCATTTATTTTCTTCAGTACAGAAGACAAAGTGATTGATCAGGCTGATTTCTCAGTGAGCCATTTTCAAAACCACAGTGGGTATCTAGGAGGGAAGTCTGTTAGTAAAGTTTCACAGAAATTTCACAGAAATATGAAACATGCTACAAATTTTTTAAATCTCTCTTGTAATAACATTTTCTCAAGGCATAACTGTCTACTCTATAACAAAAGAACTTAAGATTTTTACATTAGAATTATTGGGGATTTAATGCGTAACATGGGCCTCAATTTATAAAGGTGACAAAAAACAGTGGGGTGCATGTTGAGGTGAACCACCCACTGTGTGACAGATTGTGCAATGCACATGAAACAGCTTCCATCCATCCATGTCGCCTTTGCTTTGTTTTCTGCATCGCAGTCCCTCTGTGTATGGCACTACTTTGTGAGTAGCTGATCTGCATTTAGTCTTGGAGAGAGTCATGTAAGGACAATAGTGTTCAAATCAATATGCCTTTCCACTTGGTAAAACTCGACATTTGAACATGCTGGCTGGTGTTTATCAAGCTGTAGATGTGGCATGTTTGCCTCAGCAGTGGGGTTGAGGGAACATATTGGGTTACAGAGCTTGCATGTGAAAATATATGCCTCCTCTCTGGGTGGTCATTGTGATTTTGCATGGCTGATGCTGATATCGACTCAGTCCCACCTGTATTTCAGCACCAATGAGCAGTCTGAACGAGCCATTACTACTTTATAGAAATAATGACATTCAGCATGAACATGCTTTTTTGTGACTCTTGTAACATAAAGTAGTTAGCTACAGCAGAGCTTTAACTAAGCCATGAAGTGGTGAATTCTTCTTTTTTGCAAATATCTAGAATATTTAAGATTTTTAATTAAATTATGGTGTGATTTATAGTGGTAATATGTCAGAGTGTTTATGTTATTATATCTAATCTGTCGGATTAGACTATGTTAACAGTTGAAGTAAGACTTTAGTAATATACCATGACTTATTTATTTTACTAATCAAGTTTTATCATTTATTACATACCACATGATTATAAAAAGTACTCTGTTGACCAAAGTGCAGTGTAAGTAACCAATTTTGAAATATTGTTTCAAGAAACCTTTAATGATGCACTAATGTAAATGCTGAGGTAATGGTCAATGTATAACAAACCATTCATTATACAATATTAATGCAGAGCTGTAGAAGCAAAGAGCTACAGCAAGTATGTGAACCTTGCAGTAAGTGAAACTATCTTCTCAAATGTGGAGAACAAAGACAAGAAAACATTGTTCACAGTAATATTAGTAGTAATACTTTATTGACTTATTTGTAATTATTTAATTACTGTATCCTGTAGGTGATGTAAAGAGTGTATAGTATCTCATGTTAGTCTCATGTTAGTCCTAGTACAATTTATCAAGAATTAATCCGTACATAAGCAGTGATAAAGAAAACTGAGTATGCATTTTTATGTACACATTTTTTTAAAGAGTGGTTAATAAATGATCATATAATTATATATGAAATAAATTAATAATATTAAATAATAAGTAATTACTAAATAATTAGAAAACTATATTGTAAAGTATTTACCAACTCATGTCACGCACAAATGAGTCATGAGAACTGGCTATTCATTCTGTCTGTACCAGTACTTGTGTCTGTAAGTACTTATAGAGATCAAGAACATGGGGCATACAGAACACACTGCTTATAATTTCTGACACAGTGTGATTGTACAGTACAGCATTTAAGCAAAGCCATCTCCTGGATAAAGTGAGAGGGAAAAGAATCAGCAAGCAGCCTCAAGTCAGCTTTTCAATGAGTCATGCATGTCATAGTAGACCACTTTACAGTTTATGTTCAACCAACTTCACTGGCTACAGCTACCGATTTTTGTTTTTGAGGTCGTGTTGCTTATATTGTAACGTGCTAAACCTGATATGCATTTACACGCAAACACCACCACACAATGTGCACTAGCAAACTGAAATGTCATTGTAAGGTCTGCACTGGCTGCAGCCGCTTTCTAGTATACAACACATGTAACCCCAGGAAACTGTATTTTTGCATTTGATATATATATATATATATATATATATATATATAATTAATAAAAAAATATTTTTTTGGAATTTCAGTTTGGAGTTCACAGATGACTCTGACTCACTCTATGTGGGAAAGAAAAACAAAATGTTGACCGCTTCCTTTGACCTAAATGTTATATGTAGTGCACATTTCCATATCTACTACTCTGGAAACAATCTAAAATGCAGTCACCAAAAATGTTTCCTTGTAACGAATTAGCCTACATGAAGTGTGTTCTCAGTTTGAAAAACTAAAAATGCTTTGAAACAATGATATATGACTGTCCCACTTTCATGATTTTCCCTACAAACATTATCAGGGAAACTTGTTGAGAATGTAGAACAGTCTTGTTCACAACTGTTTCTGAACAAATGATTGATGACCTGTTTTTATTCAGCAGCCACATTCAGTATCAGTTTTATTAGAGTAGAATAACAAAATAAGTATTGTAAATATTGTTAAATAAATATTAATTATATATACAAATTCTCTCTCTCTCTCTCTCTCTCTCTCTCTCTCTCTCTCTCTCTACACACACACACACACACACACAGACACAAATATGAGTGAGACAGAGAGAGAGAGACTATATATATACGTATATACTGTGTATATATATATATATATATATATATATATATATATACACTGCTCAAAAAATAAAGGGAACACTTAAACAACACAATATAACTCCAAGTAAATCAAACTTCTGTGAAATCAAACTGTCCACTTAGGGAGCAACACTGATTGACAATCAATTTCACATGCTGTTGTGCAAATGGAATAGACAACAGGTGGAAATTGTTGGCAATTAGCAAGACACTCAATAAAGGAGTGGTTCTGCAGGTGGGGACCACAGCCCACTTCTCAGTACCTATGCTTTCTTGGTCACTTTTGAATGTTGGTGGTGCTTTCACACTCGTGGTAGCATGAGATGGACTTTACAACCCACACAAGTGGCTCAGGTAGTGCAGCTCATCCATGATGGCACATCAATGCGAGCTGTGGCAAGAAGGGTTTTGTGTGTCTGTCAGCGTAGTGTTCCAGAGGCTGGAGGCGCTACCAGGAGGCAAGCCCCAGTACACCAGGAGACGTGCGGAGGAGGCTGTTTGTAGGAGGGCAACAACCCAGCAGCAGGACCGCTACCTCCGCCTTTGTGCAAGGAGGAACAGGAGGAGCACTGCCAGAGCCCTGCAAAATGACCTCCAGCAGGCCACAAATGTGCATGTGTCTGCACAAATGGTTAGAAACCGACTCCATGAGGATGGTATGAGGGCCCGACATCCACAGATGGGGGTTGTGCTCACAGCCCAATACCGTGCAGGAAGCTTGGCATTTGCCAGAGAACACCAGGACTGACAAATTCGCCACTGGCGCCCTGTGCTCTTCACATATGAAAGCAGGCTCACACTGAGCACATGTGACAGACGTGACAGAGTCTGGAGATGTGGTGGAGAGCGATCTGCTGCCTGCAACATCCTTCAGCATGACTGGTTTGGCAGTGGGTCAGTAATGGTGTGGGGTGGCATTTCTTTGGAGGGCCGCCAAGCCCTCCATGTGCTCGCCAGAGGTAGCCTGACTGCCATTAGGTACCGAGATGAGATCCTCAGACCCCTTGTGAGACCATATGCTGGTGCGGTTAGCCCTGGGTTCCTCCTAATGCAGGACAATGCTAGACCTCATGTGGCTGGAGTGTGTCAGCAGTTCCTGCAAGATCTAGGCATTGAAGCTATGGACTGGCCTTCCCGTTCCCCAGACCTGAATCCGATTGAGCACCTCTGGGACATCATGTCTCGCTCCATCCACCAACATCACTTTGCACCACAGACTGTCCAGGAGTTCGAGGATGCTCTAGTCCAGGTCTGGGAGGAGATCCCTCAGGAGACCATCCTCCACCTCATCAGGAGCATGCCCAGGCATTGTAGGGAGGTCATACAGGCATGTAGAGGCCACACACAATACTGAGTCTCATTTTGACTTGTTTTTTTTTTACTTGTTAAGGGCATTACATCAAAGTTGGATCAGCCTGTAGTGTGTTTTTCCGCTTTAATTTTGTGTGTGACTCCAAATCCAGGCCTCCATTGATTAATAAATTTGATTTCCATTGATGATTTTTGTGTGATTTTGTTGTCAGCACATTCAACTTTGTACAGAACAAAGTATTCCATGAGAATATTTCGTTCATTCAGATCTAGGATGTGTTATTTGAGTGTTCCCTTTATTTTTTTGAGCAGTGTGTATATACATATATATATATATGGCTCGGTAAAGAGCAGTTCAGTACCATTCTAAGCTTCTAAGCTGTTGTTGTCTTTCGGAATGTCCCATGGTAATAGCAAGTTTATATGAGAAACCTCCAAACAATCAAGATGCCCCCTTCTACAAGAGCTTCTTTCTGTGTAGTATGATAATAGCATTTTGGCAGCAGCTCATCAAGGCTAATGAGCAGTATGCTGAGCTAATTACTCTGTGGAGATTGAAATGAGAATGCAGCTCTCTTTTTGTTGAAAGGTGCATGCTGCCAGTGGCCCACTTCTGGCAAGGGAAGATGGTGCTGTAATCCCAGTCACAAGGAATCTTGCTGGTCGTATATCATTCTTACCATTAGCATTATGCAGACCTTTCCTTGGTATCCAGGGATGCATGCATCAGTGCATGACAGAAAAGCATGGCGGCTTCAGTGTGAATGTGGAGTCTGGATAAACGTCTGTTTAATGACATAAAAATGAGTCCTCACTGATTTGATTTCTGGTGTGAGGTTAGAAAAGGGAAGGGACTTCAAAGAACTTGGAAGTGATCCCTTTTGGCCAGGTCTCCATGTTAATGTTCAGATTAAAGAGGTGATTACAAGATGCGCAAGCAAACAGATCACATACATAGATTATATAATATTGGTACCTGCAAAGCTTCATACAAAGGTAGTCAGTGACAGGCCAGTCCTGGCTGTCATGCCCAGCCTCCAAGTCTCCTCAGTGTCTGGGTCACGTAGCCTGTGTCACATCCATGAGCTTGTCCCTCAGCAACAACAAGCAGAATGGCACACTCTTCAGAAAAAAATGCAAGCCAAACAAATAGCAGACCTGTCAGTGACTGCCAGCTTTTATGCCCTTTCAAAGCAGTTCCCACTACCCCCATCATCCATGGCTACAAAAGACTAATCGCTTACAGCCAACCGAAAAGTGACCATGCTTAAAAAGCCTTTCATAAAAGGAAGTACATCGTGATCTTAGAAGATTTTGGTTTAGCTAAAGCATACACAGAGAAGTCAATAAAAGAAAGTTGTTAGTAATGCAGTACATGTTAAAAAGGAGTAGTTTCAGAGTACTAACATTCATGTGAACAAATGAATATATTAAAAAATAAACATTTCTTTGCACAGATAAGCTAGACCATGGGTAGCTGGCAAGATAAAGCTAACCAAATAAAGCTTCAGCTGCCAGATCTATTTTTTTGAGACCTCGTATGATGTAAAATAATTGTTTTGGCAACAGCTCTGTAATTTTCCATTTGGAAGAACAAAAACATTTCTAAGAGTCATTCCTATATTTCCTTTCTTTTTGAAAAGCTGACTTGTATATAGCTCACCCTCATGTTAATTTGACGAAGGATTGACTGGATGGTTCAAGACTAAAACACAATATATTTCTGTAAGACTTACAATCATATACAACAAAGATAAGTTTTAGTCTTAGATGTTGTGTTTTGTGGGTCCCTGTATTTTAGGCTCACTTGGAAATGTCAGGCACACATTTCATGATCAAACCATATACATGTCCTTAGCTTTAACTATGCAGACGACAATCTGTAAGTGCTAATGTGTTATTTTAACATATAATTAAATAAATAAAGTCTGACAGTGTAAAACATTCTTCAGAGTAGCTCCTGTGATTAAATTATTGCTTAGTATTGTTTCTTTTTAAACTCGCAGGTCTTCACAGGGATCTTCACAGCAGAGATGGTCCTCAAGGTCATTGCACTTGATCCATACTGCTACTTCCAACAGGGATGGAACATCTTTGATAGCTTCATTGTTTGTCTCAGTTTGATGGAGCTTGGACTGTCTAACGTGGAAGGCCTGTCTGTATTGCGCTCTTTCAGACTGGTAATGTGTCTCATTTAATTGGAATTTATCATTTTCAAAGCACCGCCATCAGTGGGCATAAAACTCAGATGATCAGATCAAGCTATGTATTGGAATGAAAATAAGTTAAAAGTAAATATTTAAATATTACATTCACATACAATATATAAATAACTTAAAGTGATGCTTGAAAGTTTTCTATATTTCTGCATAAACATGACCTTCATCAGATTCATCAGACTATTATACAAGTTCTAAAAGTAGATACATAGAAGCCTAATAAACAAATTATAGCCAAATAAAACATATTATACTTGGCCATTTATTATTGGAGAAACTGAGCCAATATCTTTGTGTGACTTCCTTGTGCAGCAATAACTGCAACTAAAACTTTCAAGTAACCTGTTGGAATGCAGTGTTTTCCTTCTTCCAACACTCCTTATTTAAGCAAAAAAGTTCTATTGCTCTCTTATATTTTGCTCTCCTCCATCCACACAACTTTTTACCATTAGCCTTCAGGCTTGCCGATATGATTTTAAGCAAACTACTGATATGCTACTGATATGTTAGTATTTTTTAGAGTAATTACTATCTGTACATCATTTTTGTTCCATGATTTCCTTACGGACTATAACATGCCTTGTCATCCTTGTTAGTTGGCCACTCCTGGGGAGGGTAGCAGTGGTCTTGAATTAATTTGTACACAGTCTGTCTGGCTGTGACTTGTTCTATAAATCCAAACGTTTTAAAGGTTTTTTAACCTCAGAAATCTCCTTTGTTCATGCCATAATAGACTTTGACTTATACATTAACTCTAATTCTAGAGGCTCACATATACTTTTGCCAATTATCGTCATGTAATACTGACTCATTATGACCAAGTCCAATATTTTGTCTTATTTGTTTAATTTGTTTCCCTCTGTCTACTTTTAGAACTTGAGTGAAAATATGATGATGTTTTAGGTCATAGTTATGCAGAACTGTAGAACATTCTAAAGGGTTCACAAACTTTCAAGTACCATTGTAGGTGTGTAAAGCATGTTCCTTTCTAACAATAATTATGTAACATGTTCTATTATACAGAAACAGAGATCAGAGGGTAGTATCATCTTATATTGTTACATAAATTGTCACATTATTCTATAAATGAAATGAATGATTTTATTTTCACAGCTGAGAGTCTTCAAGCTGGCAAAGTCGTGGCCCACCTTAAACACCTTGATAAAGATCATAGGGAACTCTGTTGGAGCATTAGGAAACCTCACTCTAGTTTTGGCCATCATTGTCTTCATCTTCGCTGTGGTGGGCATGCAGCTGTTTGGGAAAAACTATGAGATGTGTGTGTGCAAACTCTCCAAGGATTGTAAATTGCCACGGTGGCATATGAAAGACTTCTTCCACTCCTTCCTAATCGTGTTCCGAGTCCTGTGTGGCGAATGGATCGAGACCATGTGGGACTGTATGGAGGTTGCAGGGCAGCCTCTCTGTATCTTGGTCTTCATGCTAGTCATGGTGATTGGGAATCTTGTGGTAAGTGACTATTCTTACTAGTTGTGTTTCACACATCAACTTGCTGTTACTAATGTGCTTTACTGTATTGCTGATCAGATAATCCCTAGAGCAGAGCAGATTTAGGATATTTCAAGGCTAAGTCTTTGAATCACAGGGTTAGGGTCTCAAGTGCTATGGTATAGTAGTTTGCTTAATGTCTTTCTATCTTGGCTGGTAGACAATTTCCCTTAGGTCAGCTTGGCACTGTTTGGCCTGTGCAAACATAGTCGACCCATGTTCCCTGTTGTCAACAAGTATGGCTGAGAGCTTGTAGGATCCCTTGAGCAAGATAGCCTTTCATTTTCACTGCCTCTCCCCTATATCCCTTTACTCTCACTTTGACTCTCTCTCTCTCACTCTGAGCTTCTTTATTGCTCCAGTTCTTTCTGTCAATCTTTCTTGTTCCCACTTTCTTCTTCCTTCCCTCTCTGTAATTGTCAACAATTCACCCAGTTCACTGCTATAGGCATTTTCTTAATACCTGTATAAAGACTGTGGTAGGACCACAACCCTAACGCTAAGCTTAGCCTAGCATTTTTCTGAAATTGTGAAGCCTCTCTTCATCAAGAGCCTTGCTTAAACATGTTGTCCTTACTTGTGTGTTGAGTAAAAAAGGTGTGTGTGTCTGTGTAAGAGAGAGAGAGAGAGAGCTATGATGTATACTGAGGTTGTTTACATGCACAGTATTAAGCCAAACAGGTCATCTGTTTATACTAGTATCCATATAATGAGAATATCCTCTATCTTATGCACAGACAATAGTCAAACATAGACCCTTAATAATAACTGTTTAAGTATTTGTCAGTATGCCCCTACAGACTAAATCGCACAGACTCATTGTTTTCCCATTTATATGATTACTTAAGTGCATGTAAGTACCATGGATTTTTTTTATAACATTATCTGAAATTTTATGTGCTTTTTATGTAGAAACCTAACTGAACATGGGTAACTATGGATAACTGTGCTTTGCTTAATGCTGTTTGTAAATGAACATCACACACATATGTACATGCTGAAAATCTCATTCCAAATCACAGTTGCATGCAGGACTTAATACTTACTATAACTGCTGAAGTTGGAAGCACTTGATTCTATGAAACATTGTTGTATGCAGTAGCATTAAGATTTCACTTCTCTAAAACTAATGGGGCTCAGCTGAACCTATCAAAAATAGTACAAGCCCACCCTGATTTGCCCATTTACCATTTAATTGCCAGTTGGGGACGGGTGATTCATACCTTCAGAGAACATTTTTCCACTGCTCCATAGTCTAGTAGCAGTGTGGCTCACAACGAAAACGTGGCATTGCACTTGTCAGGCTTGTGTGTGACCTCTTGTTAGTGAGAGTTGCAGTTACACAAACAAACAAATGACTAAAAGTTTTACAGGCTTTAGTAATTAGTGGTTCAAGTCTGTGAGATTTTGTGATCTACCACTTTGACGTTGAATTGTTGCTCCTCTTGTTGTTAAGTTGCTGCTATTTCTACCTTACATTAATATAATTAACAGCTGCATGATGCAGTTCTAACAGGGCAGACATTTGATTAACATGTTGCTGGAAACATGACGACCTCCGACAACGCAATGTACTCTTAAATCACATTTTCCTGCAAATGGTTTTTTTTTCCTGTGGAACTCTATCACTAGGCTCACATGTAATGCACTATATGTCTGCTTTTGCATTTCATTGCCCAGTGTGAATGGCACGTTGACAGAACAACATGGGGTGTTAATAAGCTCATATCGTCCCTTGAACTTGTACACAATCTCACTAAATCACTACCCAGAACCAACTATTCAGCTCAGTATCATAGCTAATATAGTCTTTCTCAGTCTGGACACATCCAGCATGCAGCATCATTTGCTCATTTGCTTACATACTTGCGTAACGCATGCATCTGCCTTCCCTCTTATTTTTTCTCTGGCTCAATCTTTTGTTATTCCAGATTGGTTGTGGTGAACTGACAGGAATATGTTGTGTAACACCTTTAAATATGGGTTATTTGAGAATTGACAGAATATATTAATTTTCTCCGAAGGCCCAAAACATATCCTCACTGATTATAGCTTTCCTTTGTTGAAGGAAAAGTAGATGCTAAAGTGAAGACAAGGCATCAGCTGGTTGCAGTGTCTGTGTCTGCATTGTGCTTCTGTATGTTAGAAAATGAATGTGTACAATGCATGTTCAGGTTTCGTGCTACTCAGCTTGGTCTTCATTTATTAAACTAATTGTTGCCGAGTTTAGGAGTTCTAAAAACACTTTTGAGCATTAGATTTTTATATATGAAGAAATTCTATTGCATGCCTGTTTACTACATGATGCAAATAAGAGATGTGGCTGCCACTAGGGCTGTGCTATAAAATTGATACAGCAATATATTGTGATATTGATTTTCACAATATACTACATTGATTTTTAGCTCAAAATATAGTTTGTTTTGAAGGAATAAAAAAGCACAATGGGGTGTAAACTACATTCTTTGCTCTCGTAGATGTCGCAGTACAGTGTTTTGACTCTGAGTTATCAATGTGATGTGATGTATTAAGACGCCTCAGATTGTACACTGTAACTTGTATTTCAGCTGTTTTTATATTTTCAGTGAACTATGTGGAATATCGCAATATACCGCAACATGCATCATATGTATCATTTATCTTGATGCATATCATATTGTGATTTTTTTTCCCAATACCCACCTCTAGCTGCCACCAAGATACCAAAACAAAGTCCATTTTTCAGTTTTCAACCAAAGGAAGGAAGAACAAACAGAGACATAGGCACACAAAGGCTTACACCACCACCACCACTCAAATCCTTGCAAAGGCCTCCACTTCCAGCATAAACTATGAGCCTTGATAGTAGATAGTAGTATATTTAGGTCACTGTGTACCGAGTACTGTGCCAGAAAAAGAATGAGGATGTTAATCTTAGTTTGTTAGAACAACTAAAGAAAGGGAAAGTCACATCCCAGACATGGAAAGGTAAAGTGAAATGCAGTTTGTAAAAAACATTGTCTCCATTACAATATAAAGTTTTTGACATTTGACATTGTGGGGATTTTGTGTAGCTTGAATGTTTTTGTTTGTGAAAACTAAAAATAAACTACAGACCTATATTTACTATGATTGGGGATATTAGAAATACTAATATTAGATAATACTCCACAAAAATAACTCCATAAACAAAAAATAGTTGCATGTGTCACCCGTTTACCTCACTCCATTTGAACAGAACCACTCTTCTAAAAATACCTGTAGTGGCTTTTAGCCCCCTTCCACAAACTGGGTGGACAAATGTGTTTTTTCTGTTCGCAATAATTGCACAAGTTTTGAGATTGAAGTGATGGAGATTTTATTGGGTAGTCAAAGTGCTGGAAATTCAGCAGCTCCTTTGAATGGTTGTGACTGTGCTATACAAAACACCATTTTGCCAATAACATGTCTTTACCTGCTTCTGATTTACACAATACAATCTCGGGCAGATGGGCGGCACATTCGAGAAGTTCCTGAGTTCTATCCCAGGTAGAGCAGTCTGAGTCCTTTTTGTATGGAGTCTGCATGTCCTCTGCGTATGATTATTCCGGGTGCTCCGGTTTCCTCCCAAAGTCCAAAAACATGCTATAGGTTAATTGATTATGCTAAGTTAATCAATAAATAGAGCTACAATATGGCTCAATAGGGCTAGTGTGTGAGTGTGTGCCCTATGATGGATTGGCGCTCTGTCTAGTGTTGTTCCTCCCTTGTGCCCTATTCCGCCCGACAGGCACCTACTCATCCATGACCCTGTACAGGATTAAACGGATAAGGAAGAGAATGAATGAATCTCAGGTGGCATGGTGGTGCAGCGGTTAGCACAGTCACCTCCCAGCAATAGCATCCCCAGTTCAATCCTACATTTACATTTACATTTACAGCATTTAGCAGACGCCCTTATCCAGAGCGACTTACAATCCAAGTAATTGTGGGTTAAGGGCCTTGCTCAAGGACCCAACAATGGTAGCTTGGCAGAGGTGGGATTTGAACCCTGGACCTTCTAATCCATAGTACAGTACCTTACCCGCTAGGCTACCACAGTCCCACAATCCTGACCTCATACTCCGCATGTGTGGAGTTTTCATGTCCTCCCTGTGTCTGTGTGGGTTTACTCCGGGTACTCTGGTTTCCTCCTACAGGCCAAAGACATGCATTAGATTAATTGATTATGCAAAATTGGCCCGGTGTGAGTATGCATGTCTAGTTTTGACCTTAACCTTGTTCCTGTCGCAAATAGCCATAGATGCAGCATTAAATATTAAACAAATAAATAAATTAATAACAATACTATCTCTGCTCTTCATGCGTTCTGCACCTCAGAGGCAGGCCAAGAATTGATGACTTGGTTTTATGGTACAATCATTCATGTGTGTGTTCTTTTGAAACTGAACCATTAAGGGTGTACCATTTGGAAACATTTGGCTGGTCCCCATAAGGATAATTGGTTTTTACAAAACCTGCAACTTTCTTTTAAAAAACCAAAAGAACCAAAATATTTGCTTTAGGACACTGAGGTCAAGGTTAAGGTAAGGTATAGGTATAACATTAATAAGGTACAGTAATCATTACGTCAGTGGAAAGTCTCCAAAACATGTGTTTACCAAAAGTGTGTGCATGTGTATGTATGTGTGTTAGAGAGAGAGAGAGAGAGAGAGAGAGAGAGACAGACAGTCAGGCAGAGTGATGTGTGTGTATGTGGGCTTGAAGTCATTACTCCAGATGGGTATGGATGCGTTTCGGGTCGGTGCACCTGTGTGAATAATCATAATTATTTAAAGCAGGGCTCTGTAACTGGAGAGGTGAAAGTGGTGTTATCAGATGGGTAGCCTCCCAAATGCCCATTAAACATATCAGGGTTGAAGTGGAATCTCCATAGTGTATGTAGAGGACAACGTGGCAAGAAAATACATGATGTTGAATTGTTTTAATTAAAATTCCATAAATTATTGTAATAATTTATTGTAGTAATTATTGTACAGACTAAGAGAATAATTTACAAATTAATTAGGATAAAGAATTAACACAGGTATAACACAAAAATGTCTCACTTAAACATTTGTTGATTGCCTAAACTTCTATTGCAAGTCAGTAGTAACCAAATGTCTATACTTTTCTACAGATTTTAATTCTTTTTACAGATAGTGTGTGCTATTCTCAATGCTACAGTGCTGTTATTGGCTGATAATTAGAACTATTGCTGTAGTATTAAATGTTTTTAAAATTGGATGGATGCCTAAATTACTTCTCAGTGAAATATTTTCAATATTTCTGCATAAATATGAGCTAAAACATCATCAGATTTTCAAACAAGTCCTAAAAGTAGATAAAGAGAACCCAGTTAAACAAATGAGACAAAATTATTATACTTGGTCATTTATTTATTTAGTCAAATGATCTAATATTACATATTAGTGAGTGGCAAAAGTATGTGAACCTTTGACCCCTCTGTGCAGCAATAACTGCAACTGAACGTTTCCTGTAACTGTTGATCAGTCCTGCACACCGGCTTGGAGGAATTTTAGCCCATTCCTCCGTACAGAACAGCTTCAACTCTGGGATGTTGGTGGGTTTCCTCACATTAACTGCTCGCTTCAGGTCCTTCCACAACATTTCGATTGTATTAAGGTCAGGACTTTGACTTGGCCATTTCAAAACATGAACTTTATTCTTCTTTAACCATTTTTCGGTAGAACGACTTGTGTGCTTGTTGTCTTGCTGCATGACCCACCTTCTCTTGAGATTCAGTTCATGGACAGATGTCCTGACATTTTCCTTTAGAGTTATAATTCAGAATTCATTGTTCCATCACTGATGGTAAGCCGTCCTGACCCAGATGCAGCAAAACAGGCCCAAACCATGATACTACCACCACCATGTTTCACAAATGGTATAAGGTTCATATAATGTATAATGCAGTGTTTTCCTTTCTCCAAACATAAAGCTTTTCTTTTAAACCAAAAACTTTTATTTTGGTTTCATCCGTCCACAAAACACTCTTCCAGTAGCCTTCTGGCTTGTCCACGTGATCTTTACCAAACTGCAGATGAGCAGCAATGTTCTTTTTTGGAGAGCAGTGGCTTTCTCCTTGCAACCCTGCCATGCACACCATTGTTGTTCAGTGTTCTTCTGATGGTGGACTCATGAACATTAACATTAGCCATGGTGAGAGAGGCCTTCAGTTGCTTAGAAGTTACCCTGGGCTGCTTTTGACCTCGCCAGCTCTTACACGCCTTGATCTTTGTTGGTCGACCACTCCTGGGGAGGGTAACAATGGTCTTGAATTTCCTCCATTTGTACATAATCTGTCTGACTGTGGAGTGGTGGAGTCCAAACTCTTTAGAGATGGTTTTTTAACCTTTTCCAGCTTGATGAACATCAACAATTCTTTTTCTGAGGTCCTCAGAAATCTCTTTTTTTCATGCCATGATACACTTCCACAAACATGTGTTGTGAAGAGCAGACTTTCATCCCTGTTCTTTAAATAAAACAGGGTGCCCACTCACACCTGATTGTCATCCCATTGATTGAAAACACCTGACTCTAATTTCACCTTCAAATTAACTGCTAATCCTAGAGGTTCACATACTGATATTGGATCATTTTCCTCCATAAATAAATGACCAAGTATAATATTTTTGTCTCATTTGTTTAACTGGGTTCTCTTTATCTACTTTTAGGACTTGTATGAAAATCTGATGATGTTTTAGGTCATATTTATGCAGAAATATAGAAAATGGCATGGATTTTTGTTACCTCGGGTGTTATTGTGCATATTTAAAAAAACTTAAGACTGGAAGAGTAAGACACTATGAGAACAAACATTATCTGCGAACACTTGCATTTAGTAATTAGAACATAATTCTGTATGTTCTGATTGAATCCTAAGCTCTCCCAGTCAGTGTCAGATGTGGTTAATGCCCCTGCTCATGACACAGGGGTTTGGGTTTTTAGGTATGACTTCACCCCACTCTCCCCTGTGTTTGTGGGAGTGTGAGTGTGTTACACTGAGTGTATGTCTCCTTAGTAAACATGAGCCTCTATTGGACAGTGAATATGATGACCTCTTTAGCATGCTGCTATGTGCTAATTCTGCCGAAAGCCCGCTGGCAGTTAACACCTTGCCACTGTCGACTGGTATCCAGCAGTGTTTTTCATTCCATGTTGAATACCTAGCCCATAGTGATGGAGCACAATACCTAATTCTACCACAGGCATTTTGATCAAGAAATTATCAAGGAAAGAGCACAACATGTGTTTATTTAAAGCTTACTTATACTGGAAACCTAAGAGCATTGTTGATTAAGGTATGTGATAATACAAAGCAAGCTCAAAATGACAACGATTAAACAATTACGAAAGAGCTGGTCTGATGAGACAGGCATGACAGAATGCTTTCACTAAAGAGTTGCCCACTCCTACTGTCGCTCTTAAAACAATACAATAACACAACTTCAGTTAATTACATTTCCCTACAGACTTGTATTACTGGTGCTTGCAAAGTTGTAGAATGTATATATTAAGTCAGTAAGGTTTGTTCATTTGAAATTTAGTTTATTTATGTGTATGCTAGAAACACCAAATAATTACAATATGAATACTGTGACGTTAAAGGTGCATTTCATTTTGAATTAATGTCCATTTACCATTATGAGAGGTAAGTGTGATGAAGACCTTGTTTACTTATGATTGCCATCTCTCTCTCTCTCTCTCTCTCTCTCTCTCTCTCTCTCTCTCTCTCTCCTTCACTAACTGGCTGACACATGCACCACCTGTTGTCTCACAAAGGTAGATATAGCCCTGATCACCTGCCTATGTTGGGTTTCATAGATAATGCTCTATTTATAGTGGGTAGTCTGATGAACTTGCTGGCTCTGTGTTTGACTCTTGTCTACAGCATACAGCTACCTGTGTAATGAGGTCATGTTGGAGCTATGTTACGGGTTGTGTTTAAATCCTTGTGTACTTTCAAGGTTTGCTTTTATTACTTTTAGACCATTAGTAGCATGGCAGTATTTACTGTGGTTACCTATATTACAATGCCTTGCCTCAGCATTGACATACGTCTACATATCCTGCACACATGGATACAATGGATTTCCACGTACCCATGTGTGCAGGGATCACTATTACAAAATGCATTGACCAGCAGACAAGAGAATGAGGACACCCACACTCCCTTACTGATATGCCTTTTTAGCACTGAGCATGTGCTTCCATGCTAATGGAAGTCTGATACAGTAATCAGAATTGAGCACAACATTGCCTTTTTTTCCTGGCACTGATGTGTGATACCCATGCTAGTAGTCTTAATTCCAAACTCAATTCAAATAGGCTATTAGATGTTGCCTGCTGAAAATTAAATGAAATTATCCTTTTTCATAAGATAGCACTGATCAGTTATTGTTTAATGATTTATGTCTCCAGTTCAAAGTTTTTGATGTAATAATTACATTCTGTAGTGGAAACTTTGTCCACAGTTTACTATAGATTTATTATGATATGCCATGTCTGTACCAGAGTACTATGGTAACTTCATAGAAACCATGAAGCATAAAGCTATCAGGAATTTACTACAGTATATATTGTAATTACTGATACTACATCTTATGCTGTGAGCTCCTGTGGCTTGGAGGTGTGTTGTTTCCAGCTGCTGATGACCTCAGTTTGAACTGCAGGTTAGGCTGGCACTGTGAAGTTCGTGTGATGGCCTGGCACCCCTGTCTAGGGTATACCTCTACCTTTGCCCAGTGAATTCTGGCATAGGCTGTGGACCGCAATAAAGTATGTTCATTACATACTGAGATATAATATTACCATAAATATACAATGCCAGTTTATGTGTATTATGTTTTGCAAGACATGTTTTTCTTTAGCATCAAAAACATTAAGTTTGAACTGATACCAATCAAAATTAGTATCAGACTGCTTATATTTATTGTAGCAGTGCATTGTCCGAAATTGTGGTTAGTCCCTTTTGATTTTGGGCAAAGACACACCTTGCTATCCTGCTGGCAGTGATGTTCTCTAATTTCCATTCAAGAATAGTAATGAACAGGCATCAGAACAGAACACAGAGACAGCAATGCATGATGGATCATTTATAAAGCTGTACTTAACAGGTCTAATTCATAACACACAAAAGTCCATCTTAAAGCAATAAGGCACAGTTGCATGCATCAAATGTGTAACTCTGCTCCAGCGCAGTGGCTGGTTGGCCATAGCCTTAAGTTGGAATTGAGTACCTCCTGCCAAAAGAGAGCTATATTTCCCTGACAAATGAGATTCAAATGCAATCGTCTGCCTTTGAATTATCTCTGTTTATAGCCACAGCTCTAAATACAAGTCAAATGTACATATGCTTTGTAAGTTCTTATATAATACAGAAATAATAGTTGTTCATGGCATTGGAACAAGTGAAGAGTTGCTAGTTACTTCTGCCATAGTCCTTCTTCTGCCTGTTTTGAAGCTTTCTGCTTCAAGAGCAAGCACTCCTATCAGTAGGCTCCTCATGTGTCCTGGCTAAATGGCATCATTAGCTATCATGGGCACTTGATGTTTTCTGGAGTGCATTATTTCATTATATAGGCCTCAAGTGGACTGGAAGACTTTATGGTTCAGTGCCCAGTTTTATTGCGCTTAGTGTAGTGCTTTAGTCTCTTTTGGGTATCGCCACTTTGAGTGTTATTAAATGCATATTTATATATTGCAATTGTTGATCCCAGAATACATTTAAGTTATGCATACTTGCCTCTTAAACAGACAGTGGTGTAATCTGTAAATAGATACATTTCCAACAGAAATGTCAGAGGTCTTGGAACTATATACATTCTCTGCATGTATAGTAACTTATTACTTTTCTTGCTGTTAACACATAATAGACAACCTGGAACAAACCTCAACAGACAGTACGTTTTATAATAGTTAAAAGAGCAGTCAGACAAAACATGAATAACGTTTGCCTCAACAATATAGTTAAATAGTTAATGAAAAGACATGGAAAGTGAAAAAAGGATTTGCTTTCTTGTTGTGGACTGTGCACTGTGCTAATCTATGCGAATTATGTAACCTAATAAACATAAAAAACACGGTACGATAGTACAACATGGCAGCTGTCGATGATTGTGTTAAAATATAATAGTGGAATTTTTTAAGATCAGACTTACTCAATATTTTTGTTGGTTTCCCTTGCAGTTGCTAGAAAGTGAAAGCTATTTCACTTTAACAATACATTTACTGAGATTTGTTGTTTTTCTGAGATCATTCCCCCCTCCTTGCAAAGCAACAGGAGGCCATCAGCCAACTTTTGTTATGTAAATGCATGACAGAGCGGCTGCAGAGAAGCTCTCTCACACAAGATTCAAAATTCAATGTAGCTTTACTTAGAACAATAGAGCCAAAATTTTACAAAATTACAACAAAAATACAATAAAAGCAACAATAATTGCAAATTAATTGGCAATATAATAGTGAATAAAAGTAATAATAATAAAAATATAATATAAAAATATTATATAATATATTAGACTGACAAAAGGACTTATAGATTTTATTGAACAAATAAAATTGTTTAACATGTGTATGTATTTGTTTTGTCCTCTCATTACCTTTACCGCATGTGATTAGTGCAGTCGCCTTATAGCTCCAAGATCCCTGGTTCGATACTGACCTCTGGAGTTTGCATGTCCTCCTCGTGTCCAAGTGGATTTACTCCGGATGCTCAGGGTTCCTCCCACATTCCAAAAACATGCATTAGGTCGATTGGTCACTCTAAATTGGCCCAAAACTATAGTGTTGATATAACCTTGTGTCTGTCATGAATATAGCCGCTGATGTGATGTTAAATAAAAACTAATAAACAGATGTGAATTATAGATGTGGAGACCAGCACTGATCCAGATGTTGAACCATGTGTGATTCCATATTTTTTTGCCAGAGCTGTACACTATATGGACAAATGTATATTTTATTTAAACATCCAAGTTTTTGGATGCAGTATTTGGGTGTGTACATATTTTGGCTGACTGCATTTGCAGAAAGCACAGAATATAATGTACATCTTATATATAATCTACAACTCCTTAAAATCAAAGCACAGGAGACAGGATACAAATAAGCCAAATGAGTAGAATTTGTTGAAGCTTTTGTTTTCTAGATTATAATTGATTCATACAGGCATATGTATTTTGAATGTATATTGGTAGCTACTGGACAGATATCCAAAATAGAAATAACTGCATTTTTGTGTGATAATGCCCCTAAAACCACTATCATAGAAATGACATACATGGCTAAGTGGTTAATTGTTAATTAACTGACAAACGTTTTGTAGATAGATTTTTTTTAATTTATCATAACCACTTATGAAAGTACATCACAAAAACATAATGAGAGTTTAGAGAAACTGTTCGGTAATAAATTAAAAAAACAATTACTGCTTCACTAATTTGGGAGCTCGAAAGAAACCATAAATGTTCTTTGGCACACGATAAAGTGTGGAACTGAGTTTTTTAAAACTGTGAGGGCTTGGCACACCAGCTGCTGGTAGCATGACGAGCATGCTGGGTGCGTTTCCCACAGGTTAATCACATGTAATTACACACTCCTGCTCACCGTAGGGTAAGCCAACCATGTAGTTGAGGTTTGAGAGTCCTAGCATACTAGATAATGAAAAAGCAGCTACAGAGTTGGACTGATTTTACCCGGTCTTAGCCAAAGTTATTTCAAGCTTTCCTCATTACCAGCTTTGTAGATTTCCTTGTCTAGTTTGTCTAATTATTTTCAATCTGTTCTTTATTTCCCAGTAGCTTTATCTGTCTCATGTCTGGAGAAATATAGACTCATAGTTACATTTTAATCTATAAATCTACACAATGTAAAATAATTATTTTGTTGATGAGAATCAAAAGTTTAAATTTGTTTATAAATTAATTGAAATAAGCCTTCAGTATTAGTGATGCTCTGAAGTGCCACCTCACTCCCCAGAGCTAAAAACAGCAGCTATTATTTGAATGTTGGTAGGCCACTGCTGGAAGAAGTGGCCCTCTGCTGGGATTTGAACCTGCTGCTATTTAGCTGTTAAATGCTTACTTCACCATCACTAATCCACATACAGGAATTGTGTCAAACAGCATTGCTTGTTTGCTTAAGATGTATTAAATAGTACAACATTTTATTAGACTTTTTGCAGGCATTTTTTGTAATTTTTGTTTCATGATTTTTGTCATTCAAAATCTGAAGCATGGATAATCCTAACACAGCATTACTCTCTTAATAGCTAAAATAATAACTGATAGTGGCATGTCAATTAGTATGGCCCTCTAATTGACATGGTTGCTTTCAGTATATCATATATACATTAGTGAAGAATATATATTTCCAGAAATACATTTTTAAACATATTTTTACCAGATGAAATATGAATTATCATTTCATTACACTTTGATTTTGGACCCTACTAAAAGTTATTTTGAAGCTGTATGGAGTTTACAAATGCACATGTGCATGCAATCAACATGAACGAAGCACAAATGAGACCCAAAGGACTTCCTCTATAGATGCTGCTCTAGCTGTACAACCTATATTTCATACTTGTTCAAACCTGTTCAAGCATGTTTGTTGCATATAAAGTGATCCAGTGCATGTGTTGGTGGAGTGAGAAAGAGAGAGAGAGAGGGAGCGAGAGAGTGGGGGAGTGAGATAGAAAAGGAGAAAGTGAGAGACGTTGGACTCTCGGTTCTCAGGCTATATAATGTCTCAGTTGTTTAGGTCCTCTGCACTTCATCACACTGCCCTGGCATTTTTAACATATCAAGTCAAGTCAGATTTATTTATATAGCGCTTTTTACAATGGATCATCGTCTCAAAGCAACTTTACAATTTTAGATTGTAATATCTTTGTCCAGTCCCAAACTGAGCAAGCCTAGGGTGACAGTAGCAAGGGAAAACTCCCTAAGTGTTATGAGGAAGAAACCTTGGGAGGACCAAGACTCAAAAAGGGACCCAACCTCCTTGGGTGGCGTAGATGATAAATCTAAGAAGGAAACTAATTTATCTAAACTAATAAGCCATGGAGCCATAGGTCAAATAAAATGTAAAATATGCAAATCGGCATTAAGTAGTCCGATACACATAGTCACTCCAGGATCCAGAGTCTAAGCAGGAAAGTCGTTGGTGGCACTTCATCCCCAGCCAAGTGGAGGAGGGAGAGAGTTACTGCCCTGTGATGTGGCCCGGGTATGGTGGGGCTGGAGCTGATGACGGAAGCAGCTTGAGTGGAGCTACAGCAGATGAACATCATGTGTGGAGCAGGAACTGGTACCGGAACACAGCTTGGAGAGAAAACAGAAAATGTAATTAGTTATTGATTGAGAGCACAGTGTCTATTAACAATCACTGATGCCACGTGTAGCATGAGACCCCGGCAGCATTAGCTATAGCAGCATAGCTAGAAAGAGGAGAACCGGAAGGTAACACAGCCAAGAGGGATCACATGAGACATCGGCAACCCCATAGGAGGCAGAAGACAGCAACCCAACGTCTCTGATCACCATAAGACTCTTATGGTAAAAGATATCTAATGTGTCTTTTGCTCTTCATCCACAACTAACCCCTAATGTCTGGCCAGCATCTTCCTCCACCTAGCAGCGCCTCTTAAATCATTCTACACTCATTCCTGTCCTCTTTTATCTGAATACAATCAAATAGGCCTGTCAATCACATGTAGGCACTCTATTACAGAGGCTGTTCGTCTCAAGTTGAGTCATTCAAAGCTGATTTCATTTTCCTTCTTTGCACTGGCTTTGGTAGGGCTACACGGTAACATCTTAAATCTTGTGGATATCCCTACACTACAGTGTAACTTGAGTAGAATAAAATCTGCATCAAATCCAGCATCTTACTGGCCCAATCAGGTAAATGGGTTGGATTCAGGTGGAATCGAATACTAGCAATTGCTATTATTTTTTTCCAGTTAAAATGGATGAAATAAATCGCACTCTGATGTAACAAGGGAATGATGGCAAGCCCTCTGATGTCCAATATTGTGATGTTGCTAGGGGTCCAAGGCTAGTGGATGAAAAGAGGTGGGGAGAGCAGCCATCTCACATATTGAAATGCCATGCTGGTGGTCATGGAATGATTTATTCGCTGCTAAGGCCTTGATTTTGTCAAAAAATTGCATTCTTCTTTGTTGTGGAAAGGATTCTGAGACACTTATTAGAGGTATATGTCCAGTAGGGTCATTCAAATTCCAACACGGTACATATTTAAATTATATTCAGAGCATACCAGTATGCAATAAAACTCAGTTTCCAGTGCTTAAGCCTTAAGAATAATTCTGAACAAGAGAGATTATTACTTATTACTTATTACTTATTACTTACACAATTTGGATGGCTCTTGAATCTTTGTAATTTGAACTCACACTCTCCAGCCTGCTTCCCTGCACCCTTCGGTAAACCAGGTTGACATTTAAGCAAATATGTTATACTTTGTTCCGTTTTTGTATTGAACCTTATATAGGTTGATTCTAAAAGTGTAACTAGTTACTAAACAATACAAGACGTAAACAGTCATGTCCAAACAAATTGTTGACACTGAGTTCTGACACTAACTCATTCTGATAACTTGTAGATTGGTATCAAGACATTTACAAGAACTGCAAAACTTGTTGATGAAAAGTAACTTGTGCTTTTTAGTGCTATCTAGAAAATGATAAGATTCTCCTGCATAGTCTTACTTCCTCCCAGGATTATTGAGTTTTGCTGAGTGCTCTCAGAGAAATAAGGTACTTATACTGGTAGAGCTGCTTTGTATTGTAGATAACAATATGTGTACACACTACTACATACTACTACACACTTTAGGCACCACACTGTTTTACAGTATATGTGTTTAAGTCTTTTGAATTAGTATCTCAGTAGGAAACAGTTAAAACTGCATCAATCCTCTTAGGTACACTGTTTTAGACTTGGGATGGATTTTAGAGAAAATGTCCCTTTGAAATACCAGTAAAGTATTTTAAGGTATTAGTGTGTCAGGTTTGGGATGTAATTAAAGTGTCCCATAAGAGCTGCTATCTTGCTGTAAGAGGAGGCAGTCAGGCCTATTAAGTAGTGCGACCTCTGAAGTTCAGGGTGTCTGAAAAGGGACCAGAGCAAGAACCCTAATATGATTTAACTCCAAATCATTTGGAACATAGTTGTATGAACTTCACGCTGATCTGAAAAACAGTAGGGACTGTGGTAGCCTAGTGGTTAAGGTACTGGACTCTAGACCAGAAGGTCCACTATTCAAATCCCACCTCTGCTAAGCTGCCACTGTTGGATCCTTGAGCAAGGCCCTTAACCCACAATTGCTTGGATTGTAAGACTGTACCAATTGTAAGTCGCTCTGGATAAGGGCGTCTGCTAAATGCTGTAAATGTAAATGTAAATGTACTGTAGACAAAGCATTCTTTACCGAGATGTTGGATCTCTATGTGTATCATTATGATATGTAAGTTACTGGAAAATTAATAAGACTAAGTGCCATAAGACTTCCTTCTACCTGTTGCTAGTAATGAAGGTTTTCTAAACATCTTATTTTAGACAGATGCAGTGTTAAGTGACGTGTAGTGAGGTCAACGGCAGATGAGGCACTGGACAGACAAAGCCAGATTTACAGATATACTGTATGAACCTCAAAGAGATTAAATTATTAAATTCTCAGTAACCTGATTAGATGTTTTGTTCCTATTTAATAGTGCATTCTTCACACACACATTGCCTATTTTGTCATGTTTTATTCCCCACTTTTCAGTGTATTTTTGGTGCGGCTTATATATAAGATTTTCATTCTCACTTGGTGGAAGGATGTGGGATCTACCAAAGAAAACCTGGCAAACCTTCGAACGTCTGTGACTCACATCTGTGCCCGCATCATCCCTTGTTGTCAATAAAGTTCAGATATTCACTTATTCAACAATGGGAGCATCCTCAGTAGGCTACTTGGGCTCTTGCATGCCCTCATTACTGTGGCAGAGGTAATGACTGGCTCTCATGGTACTTACTTCATTGCAGTTTCATCGATCTTTTACACATATGTGAAATTAACTATGGAAGGTGATGACTTGGAAGTAAGAGGTCTACAGCATCAACAGCATATTCTTGATATTCACACAAATAGTCACAGTCACATGTTTATTCCCCACGCTCCGTTCAGTTCTAATGGGATTGTGCCATCCAGGATGAAGACCTTCTGTACTTACAGCTGAAGTCTGCAAATCAGTGATTTTGACAATAAAAACAAGAGAAATTGCATTTATAACACAGATCAGATAGAATAAGCTTTGTTTAAAAAAATTTTATTAAAAAAAATATATATACAGTGGGGCAAAAAAGTATTTAGTCAGCCACTGATTGTGCAAGTTCTCCTACTCTCCTAAGAGCGGTCTGCAATTTTCATCATAGGTACACTTCAATTATGAGAGACAAAATGAGAAAAAAAATCCAAGAAATCACATTGTAGGATTTTTTAAGATTTTTAATGGAATGTGAAATTTTATATATATATATATAATTTCACATTCCATTGCATTATTTTTTTTTATAGGAATATATAGTAATAGCACTGCCGCATCTGCCTCTCCTAACTCTCCATGATTGCACATGGCTGACAAATGTTTAAGAGTAGTCCCCAAAACAGGACCTTTTCACTCATGTACTCTCTCACTCACTTTCCATACCCACTTAGTCCAACTCAGGGTCACAAGGTGGGAACCAGGCTGGTACAGCGGTGCACTGGTTAGCACTGTCGCCTCACAGCTCCTGGTTCGATCCCAGCCCAGGCTTTGCCTATGTTCTCCCCGTGTTCGCGTTGGTTTTCTTCGGGAAGAGTGTGTGAGTGTATGTGCCCTACAATGGATTGGTGCCTTGCGCCCTGTGTTGCCGGCTAGTCACCGGTTCTCCCCTGGCCCTGACTAGCATAAGCGGATAAGACAGTGAATGAATGAATGAAGATGGGAAACAACCCTAGATAAGTTGACAGTGACAGTATACACACACACACACACACACACACACACACACACACACACACACACACACACAGAGACACAGCTCAAACTGGTCTTCTGTCGTCTTCCTGGTCACCATAGTGCCACCCTGTATGCATTTTGTATGTATGCCTTTCTAAAAATGTTTTTGTAGAGAACGTATTTGTTCCGATATGTTGAAGGGTGAAAATGATAAGATCAGTAGTTTTACAGTGTTGTTTGTGCTTTTAAGGAAATTAAAAATATAAATGAGAAATGTGAAAATATGAGATTTAAACATGGCATAAAATATATCATGTTCCTGTATGCAAATGTGAGTGTAGAGAAGTACAGTGGAATATGTGAAGCCATGTTTGTCAGGGCCACTGGTGTGGGCTTTGGGTATTTTCCATTTACATATACATGTACTCTGGTTTTGTGGTAGAGGGAAACCTCTCGAGATTTGAACTATTTTTCTTTCCATATTTTATGTTTGACAGTGTAATCAGTAACAAATACATATCATCTCTAACTATGGGACCAAATCAATGTCACTAAACAGAGAGTATTCTTTGGAAGATATCCATCTCATTCAAGGACAGCAGGATACAAATGACATGTTTTTGCACTGCGTCAAGTAATGAAATATATAATATAGGAATATGTAACGCTTAACAAGTTTTTATGACTCAGACTTGAGTATTTGAGTATTATCAAGGTTCCTTGATTCATCTTGAATGACTAAATGTTTAGCAACTAGAAAATCACCCACGTATATAGTGTACAGTATGCTGCTGCAATTTAAAGTAATTTAAAAGTGGTACCCAGGTGTCTATATATGAGTAAGCTGTCACCAGGAAGACACTCTGATCAGCAGCTTAGAGCATCTGTGTTCTGATCAGTGGGGCAGAAAATAGGGGACTAAGGCTTCTAATTCCTTCTGTCAGTACCAGTGAGAGACTCAAACTCCAGCGTGATAGAATTGCCTTTTCTGAACAACATCGGTGAGTGGAGCTGGCAACACCAGGGACCTGTTAATATCTGGTTTGATTTTAATAGTTTTTACCTGTCCAAAAACTGCAATGGTGTTTTTTAGAAAATGCATAGGGGATACAGTAAGGTACAACAATTCCTTTTATTCACTTAACTGAAGACAAACTGCATGTATTTGTCAATCTCATTGTCTGTAGGTCTCATTGGGAATTGCTCTTTTCAACAAAAAGCATTTGTTTTCCACATTAATATCTTTTTACTCTCATTGTTACTTGCTTTAAGTGAAAGGATCTTGTGAGTAAAATCAGTTTGATAATTTTAATCAATTTGATACCTTCTGGGTTTCTGTCCAATGACAGCAAAAGCAATAAATTATAAGAGAATATGTAAGTGAATTTTGCATATCTTAATAAATATTCTGGATTAACAAGCTAAGCACGGTTCTCTGTCAGTACCTTCAAGCAGATGTTTATAGCACAAAGAAGCCCAAGAGAGCTATACTGAAATGTATTAAAGAAATGCACTGGTGATGCAGGTCTAGTTGAGTGCATGATGCCTTCTAAAGTTGCTGCTGTTCATTCAGCATTTAGGACATTCCCATGGATGTAAAGACAACATATTTGTATGATTGATTTCTCTTTCTTTTGCTATTTTATTATCTATAAAAATCTAGTAAGGCATTTATATTTATTGAAATATTCTGTACAACCTTCAATAAATATGACTTTGCAACATAGCAAAACATGAGTTCACAGTTTAACGACCTTGACTGATGATTATGTGTAAATGGTTTAAATATGATATGCATGAAATATGTTTTGATTATACTCATCAAAGCTGACAATGGACCTCTAATTCATGGAAATCTAATACTGTGGAATATGTAAAAACTGTGTTCATATAAAATAATCACAATTAGCTAAAATAATTGTGATTGAGTGATTATGTAATAATTGTTACAGGCCACTAAGACAGCCACACAATCTGAGCATTATGAAATAACGCAGATCTGCTTTTGTGGAGGTGACTAAAGCAACACAGTGCCATGGCAATGGCTGTAGCCCTCAGATAGCCAGCAGAGCACCTGAGCCCACTTTTTACAGACTGCAGAACTTTAATTTGGCTCAGTTGCCACATGGTCTTTTATAGGTTTTTCATGCTGTCTCTGGATTTTGAAATTTGGCTACACTTATGGAGGGTCAGACTGACCCAAACAAGGCTCATGTGGCTGTCAGGGTGTGGAATCAGCTAAAGAATGACTGGCAGTCTTTTGTAAAACTGGACAAAAAATATGTATTTATGGTTAATTTGTAAAATAATAAAATTTGTAATAAGTAAAAGACAGCTACATACAGACAGACAGCTACATACAGTGTATACACATACATACATACATTTGCCGGTCACTTTATTAGGTAGAACTCCTTGTTGGTTTACTTGTTGTCCATTTTCTAAGTTCCACTTACTTTGTTATTCACTTTTAGTCTATACTCTATATACTCTATATATAAAATGGTCAGGACCCACACAGGACCACTACAGATCATGTATTTGGGTGGTGGATTATTCTCAGCACTGCAGTAACACTGATGAGGTAGTGGTGGTGTGTTAGTGTGTTTTGTGTTGGTATGATTGGATGAGACACAGCAGTGCTGCTGGAGTTTTTAAACACTGTGTTCACTGACTGTGCACTCTATTAGACAGACCTACCTTATTGCTCCACCTTGTAGATGTAAAGTCAGAGACAGCAGAGCATCTGTTGTTGCACAGATTGTGTTAGTCTTCCTCTAATCTTTCATCAGTGCTCACGGAATGCTGCCTACAGATTGCTGGTGGCTGGACATTTTTGTCTGGTCCTCTGGTGGTCCTGTGGGGGTCTTGACCATTAGAGAGCAAAGTAAACGGAACTAACAAAGTATGTAGAGTGTATAAACATGGAAGTGTACTTAATGAAGTGAGTGTTCAGTGAGTGTATATAATAATAATTTATCAATGTTTTTTTTAATACAGCAATCACAAGCTAATCTAAACATAGAGGCGGAGAGGGGAAAAACCTTTGTGGAAATTGTTAGAAAAAAAAAAACAAATGACGAAACTGTGTTGACCTTCACAAATCGGGCAATGGCTAATATCCATCAGAAAATGCCCATATTCATTCTTAGGTCAATAATTAGGCAATTCAACGCAAATGCTGTGATGAACCTGTGTGGAAATGTATTTTGAGACAACTCATAAGAACGAGGGCAAACTTACTTAAGTTCAATGTTTACTGACATCACAGGACTTGTAGGTTTCAGACACAATTGCACAGGTGCGAAGCTTCCAAAGAGGAAGGATCTGAGGAAGGAAGTGTATCAGTGGAAAGCAACATGCACTCATTGACAAAAAAAACACCCAGATGGAAATGTCAGATTGCTGCAAAGCTTGGCGTGCAGTTATGTCGCAGGCAGATATGTAAATGATTACAGGTGTGTTCTGATTAGACACTGAGTCTTCCCACAAGAGGATGTAAAAGTGCTTTCGCCACTGCCCTATTAAAAGGCTCTTAGTGGCTACTTATGGGTAGTGTAAATCTTGGTGGAAGATTGTTTACTGGTAGACATGCCTCTATGACACATTTGCCTACAGCTGGGCCTGTAGATACTGCACACTCATAGTTTGCCGAAGCTGATGTCCCAGCTGGTCCCATAAATGCTCATTTGGTGATAAAACTGGCAACCGGACAGGCCAAGGAAGTGTTGCAATCCGGCAGAAACATTCCTGAGAAACCCTTGGTGTGTAGGGGTGGGTGAACATTATCCTGCTGAAAAATGCCAGTTGGAAGCCCTGCCATGCCTAGTGACTGCAGGTTGTCCTGCACATATCGCTGATCTGTTAATGTCACTCGTATCACTGCTAGGGATGACTGACTGTTGTATGCAATGCTCCCCAGATCATCACACCAGCAGTAGGGGCAGTGTGTCACTCCACAGCAAAGGCAGGATTGAAGTGTCCATCATGAGGCCTCTCTAACTCATACTCTAACTCAACCATCTTTAGATCCCAAACAGAACCTGGATTTGACAGAACCACTAAAGACAATACAGTCCCAGTCCATAGGAGTCCAGGTTTCTTGTTCACGACACATCTGCAAACGAAGGTGATGGTGGCTGGCTGTCAATTGCAGGACATGTAATGGGCCTTGTGACAACAAATTTCCTTCTTCTAAGCAACTGGAAATGGTCCAGGCAGAGACAGGGGTGTATAGTCAAGGTGCCACCTGTGTCTTAATGGTGGACAACAAAACTGGACGAGCTCCTCGTTCTTGTTGGCAGATCAAATGATCCTCTCTACTGGTGATCTATCTGGGCTGTCCAAAGCCTGTTTGCCGTGTGTGTGTGCACCTCCAAACAGCTAGGTTAGAACAACCTAGATGGTGGCCAGTTTGCTGAAATGGCCATCCCTCTCTCAGGCCAATGATGCACCCCCTCTCAAAGTCTGTCAGCTGGGCAAAATGTCTTCAAGTGCATCGTAAACGTGTGTCTACCAGTCAATGATCTCTCACCAAGAGGTACGCTACCCAAAAGTCTTTTACATCCTCTTGTTGTAAGATCTAGTGTCTAATCAGACCACAACTGTAATCATTTACATATCTGCCTGCGATGCCAAGTTTTTCAGAAATCAGATATTTTTATCTGGGTGCTTTATTTTTTTGTCAGTGAGTGTATTTTAGATTTACAAAGATTTATTTTGCAAAAAAGTCGAACTAAGTCGAACTAAATTAAACCAAATCAATATTCGCTGGGACCCCCCTTATCTTTTAAAACAGCAGTTCTCTTAGGTAAATTGGCATGCTATATTTGAAGGTACTCACTGGTAGATTTTCCCGAGCCACCTGGAGAACCCGCCTAACTTGCTTCTAACTCTTCATGTGTTTCCAGACTGACTCAGTGATGTTCAGATCATAACTCTGTGGGTGCCAGACCAAGATATTTCATGTTTTGTATCTTTAAACTTAAATTCATTTGTTAATATACATCCATTCCTGCATTTCAGGCCTGCGACACATTCCAAAAAAGTTAAAGCATGGTAAAGTATTTACCACTTTGTAATGTTGACATTCCTTTTCACAACACTTTGGCTCATTTTGGCACTGAGGATACCAAGCAATGAAGTTGCTAGGTGTTGTTTGTCCCACTCTTCCTGAAAACTCATCTTAAGATGTGCAACAGTACGGTGTTGTTGTTGTTGTCACATTTTTTGTTTCAAAATTCTCCATACATTCTCTACAGGTCAGGACTGCAGGCAGGCTGGTACATTACCTGGGCTCTCTTTTTTGCAGCTATGCCTTTGTAATATGTGCAGCATGTGCTTTTGCATTGTCTTGTTGAAAAATGCATGGATGTCCCTGAAAAGATGTTGTCAAGAAGGCATCATATGTTGCTCTAAAATCTCAATGTACTTTTTTGCATTATTGCTGCCATCACAGAAGTATACCTTTGCTAAGGTCACTGACACACCCCAAAACCATGACAGACGCATTTCCAAAATAGATCTGGAATACTGATTCATCTGACCACAGTACACATTTCCACTTTCCCAAATGCCTCCGAGCCCCGAGAATTTGATGTTGCTCCTGGACATGGTTAATATAACGCTTCTATTTGCTCCCTAAAGATTTAAGTGGCATGTATGAATGTGACTCCGGCTTGTAATGCTAGACAAATACCGGTGAATGAAAATTCCTGATGCAGTGCCGTCTGAGGGATCAGAGATCATAGGCGTTCAACTCAGGCTTGTGCCATTGCCTTTTATGCACTGAAATCCCTCCAGATTCCTTGACCATTTAATGATATTATGCAGTGTAGAGGGAGAAATATGCAAGTCCCTTCCAAGCTTTCTTTGAGGACCATTATTTTTAAACATTTAAATATTTTTTATGCATATGTTGACAAACTATAGATTTGAATTAACTCTTTCAAACTGGAATCGTCTTTTCATCAAGCATATACACCTGTGAATACCATTACCAACTGTGCCTCTATATGTACAGCACAGCATGCACCTCTGATGTTTGACTAACCTAAATAGGTTCCAGGGCAGCTTGGGCTTA
Source organism: Ancistrus triradiatus (assembly GCA_025084515.1). Taxonomy (NCBI): domain Eukaryota; kingdom Metazoa; phylum Chordata; class Actinopteri; order Siluriformes; family Loricariidae; genus Ancistrus; species Ancistrus triradiatus. Next base: position 106,759 of record JAJAGP010002552.1, read on the forward strand.
TTCATGCTGATTGCTAGTCAGCCTGTTTGTTGAAATGTAAGCACTATGATCAGTAATGGCGACTTGATCTGTGCACCTCTGCTGGCTCCTAGTGGCCAAGACTCTTCAGATTTTCAGTATGAAATTAAGCTAATTAACCACACAGATATATCATTTCAACAATTTGAACGTTTATTAAATGTGACTATAATTGTTTAGCTGACTGTACATTTCTATCTGCTCTTGAATGATATACAAAATTATAAAACATCAACAACAGCTTGAAATACTTTTTCTCAAGTTTATTATGGTTTTAGTAAATTGACTGATTGGCCAATTACAGAGGCTAGAGAGAGATCATAGTTTTTAAGCATTTGACAAGCATTTAAAGTTACATTTTTAATTAGTAAAAAAAGTACTTGTTACTTCAGAGATTACTAGAATTCGACAGATTTGATAACTTGTTAAGTTATTGACCTTTTATTTCAGTAATTCCTAGCTTTATATGATTTTACTTAATGGTTCTAGTAAGACACTTTCATTCATAACTGTGCATAATTACTGAGAGGAAATTGGAACAGCATGCATAGTTAACATTTGATTACTGAAGCAACAGCATTCTGTGAAAGTGGATGTGGTTGCTGTGCCTGCCTAATCAGAATCTGCCCCCTCCATTCACACACTCAAATACACACACCTTTCCACACATGGATGACTACGGAACATGGCTCCCTCTGTGAGTGTCATGGTTGGATGTGACATTTAAAACAGGCTCCCCTTCCTACCTGCTGTTTAGCAATACTATCACTCTTGCTGGTGCTTAGAGACTTGCCTGATGTAGCTGCAATAAAATCTTTGTAAACCCATGGTAATTGTGTGGATTTCTACATTAATTATTCAGAATGTGGCCTGGTCTTTATCCAAGTCATTTTACACATTCTTCCTAAACAAATAACACAAATTACTGTGTCGATCATTGCAGAATGGCCGCTCGTAGGGAGAGCAGCAACATCCATTTTGAAACTATTTAATTCATTTTCATAGCCATTTAATCCAAATCAGGACTGTGAGTCAAAGCACCCATTTTCCCCCTGCTTATTCAGTTCATGGCACTGATGAGGATCAAGGGCATGACCCAGAATTCACTGGGCATAGGCAGCTAATACACCCTAGACAGGGCACTGGTCAATCACTGGATAAGGTAAACACATGCCGACCTTCCCATTCCAAGCACCATTCAGTATTTGAATCAAGGCTCTCTGGAAGTGCCATTTCCAGCAGCTGGCTGTACCCACTGACTCACTAGAGGTTCTTTTTTTGATTACTATTCTAACTGATCAAAACACTTTCCCTTGAACTGGTTAGAATGGTGTTGCTGCATACTATGGAAGAACTGCTAATGCTAGCCTTACTCCTTGCATCTTCAGCAGACTGATAGTAGGCTCTGCTGAAAGCCTTTTGAGAGTTTTTGCTCTTCTTGTCTTTGACGTGCGTGGATCTGCTCTCTCTTCAGGTGCTGAATCTCTTCTTGGCTCTGCTGCTCAGCTCTTTCAGTGCAGACAACCTGTCTGCACCAGACGAGGATGGGGAGATGAACAACCTGCAAATTGCCATTGCTCGCATACAGAGGGGTATCCGCTGGCTGCGCCGGGCGCTCTGCGACTTCTTCAATGGTAACTTCAAGCGACGGCGGCAAAAGGCCAAGGAGGCAAAGGCCATGCTGAAGCTGAAACGCCTTAGCCAGCAAGCACAGAAGGCTGAGGGAAATGGCACGGTTGGAATTATTGGTCGTATTGCAGAAAAGTGTCCCTCCACTGATGACAGCTACATGACCAACCCCAATTTAACCATCAGTGTGCCTATTGCACCCGGAGAGTCTGATGTGGAGTTCCCTGAGGAGGAAGACGAGGAAGATGAAGCTAGCGATAGCTCTGATGAGGAGAGGGAAGCAGAAACCAAGCCGGTGAGTAAGATGCATAAGCATTGATACACTCTCTGCAGGAATAGTAGGAACTATATGAACCACTGTTCAACTCTTGGGCACTGGTCACTGTGCACTGGCTTTTACATAGGCAGGCGAGTATAATAATGGATAGTAATCATTATTCTTACTGTAGACCCTCAGACTACTAATATGCCAATGTCTGAACCGTTGTCTTATGTCATTCCATCTGACTCTCTGATCCCATGTGTAGTAGGGCACTTGAAATGCTCAGAACAGTAAGTAGGGACTTTAACCCAAGAATTAAGCCAAAATTCTACTTTAGCATTTCATCTGACAAATTTTAAGCAGACTAATTCATTAGTCGCCTCTTCACCATGTGGTTCATGCATGCTGAGAGCACTTGACACACTGACATACTGCACACAGGTGAGAGCCACTTCAGTTTACAACTGCATAGCCTAGGATGTCTGGTGCCAATGAAAGTCAATGGTTTTTAATTTATTTTAAGTGTGAATGTTTGGGG
>JAJAGP010002553.1:0-47264 GCA_025084515.1 Ancistrus triradiatus
GTTGCTAGGTTCATTTTTAAAATAAAGTCACTAAAGGAAGTGGCTAAGCTGCTAACACTGCTCAAACACAACAGCAGTATACAGGAAGCCCCAGGGTTCTGAGCTCTGAAGCACAAATTGAAGTGGCTTGGAATCCATCTTTGTGGAGCATCTGACTGTTTATTATTTTAGTTTTCATAAGCCTTTAAATATAAAATACGGAGTTAAAAACACAAATTTCAACACACACCTTTAACCCCCCCCCCCCACCACCACCACCACCACCACCACCACCACCACCACCACCACCAACACCACCACCAAAAACACAACCAGAAGACAAAAGAAATGTACAACATATGGTTATTTCATTATTTTCATGTGCATCACGTTTTCACAAGCTTTTAAATATAAAACGCTGAGTTAAAAACACACAAGTTTTAACACAGACTTTTAACACAATTTCAACTTGTTTAGGAGAAACAGAAATGTTGATTATAATTTGGCAAGTCTCCCAGGCGGCAGTTGCTTATAGAGTTCGATTATAAAAGCGGATAGAAATGTTAATAAATCACCATTAATAGTACAGGTACGCACCGTTTAGCAAGAAGTTAATAGACAGATTTTCATTTCCTATTATAACTGATCATAATTCTGAAGACTATAAACGGTGCTTACCTGTACTGCAAATCAAGAAGGCAGAGAGTTTGGTCTAAAAAACATGAACAAAATAAAATACAGTATCAATGCAGCCTCCTGCAGCTAATGATCATTAGGCAGATAATCTACAAACAATCCCAAAAGTCTCCTTAAAATTAAATACAGAAACAAACTCCCGACTTTATAAAATGAACAACATATTCAGCGTTCACACATAATTTGTTTAAGCTTTGCAGACAGCGAACAAAAACTCCAACAAGAATCAAGGGTTTTGTAGAAGGGTAGTTTTATTGAACTTTCAGGTTTCTGGTCTTTGCTTGAATTCTTTCTATTTCAGTAAAACTGCAAATACAAGCGTGTACATACGATAAGCAGATGTTATCAAACCGACTCAGGCTGACGTTGTTTACATGTTAGCAGTTCACAGAAACAAATAAACTCTTATTAGGATTGCATAAATGAACATACTTACATACATATGAACTGTGTCCAATATCTAATAAAAATGTCACAATGGGTCCACACGACATGTCCACATGTTCTCAAGTCAGTGGCCAATACCACACCATGTCCACTGACTCAGGAAGCCCAGGCCTTTGAATAGGAGTATAAATTTGTGAGGAACTTCCACCATACCACACTGTAACCGTAGCTGAAAATATTTAAACCGATCATAACCTTAGGCTCAGCCAATGAAAGAAAATATTTTTGCTCTTTTAGTTTTGCTTTTGAGCAATAGCTGCATTGTTCAGAGGAGCAGCCACATCCTTTTTTAATCTGATCCTAGATAAGCAGAGCCTCATCTTGTTCTAAAGGGCAGAATATCTCTAACCTAAAGAAGACACAGCAGTACCAAAGAACCGTTCTCCTCTTTATAACCTCTGGAGGTTACTGATTGGTCAGATTAACTATGCTAACCAATACCTGGAGTTTAGGGATGGCTGGGATCCCGGGTCTTGATCTTGGCTTTTCACTAAAATGATTAAACTCTGCATCACTCCTGTAGGTGACCGAGCTTCCCCGTCCTGCTGAGATTCCTTATTTTTAATCCCTACACTTTAATAACGAACCGGACTGAACACAATACAAGATCCAAGAGAACGACTCTTTAAAATCGAAATTCATGTTTCACAACTTCTTCCCTAACTTCATTTTTCCTTCAATTAATAACCATAACATGTTAATACTTGGAACAGGGATGAGATAGAAACATCTATCTATCTATCTATCTATCTATCTATCTATCTATCTATACTGGTCCTTCTCAAAAAATTAGCATATTGTGATAAAGTTAATTATTTTCCGTAATGTAATGATAAAAATTAAACTTTCATATATTTTAGATTCATTGCACATCCACTGAAATATTTCAAGTCTTTTATTGTTTTAATACTGATGATTTTGGCAAACAGCTCATGAAAACCCAAAATTCTCACAAAATTAGCATATCATGAAAAGGTTCTCTAAACGAGCTATTAATCTATATCTGAATCAACGAATTAACTTCTAAACACTGCAAAAGATTCCTGTAGGCTTTGAAAACTCCCATCCTGGTTCATTTACTCTCAAAACCGCAATCATGGGTAGACTGGCCGACCTGACTGGTGTCCAGAAGGCCATCATTGGACACCTCAATCAAGAGGTAAGACACAGACGAATTTCTGAACGAATAGGCGTTTCCCAGAGTGCTGTAATCAAGGAACCTCAGTGGAAGTCTGTGGTAAGGAAAAAGGTTTGGCATAACCGCTGCAAACCACCGAGAAGAGGGGACCGGACCCTGAGGAGGATTGTTGGAGAGGGCCGTATTCCCATAGCACCGTGCACAGTGTGTGCAGGAATGGCTACAGGTGCCGCATTCCCCGGTCAAAAGCCACTTGAACAAAAACGGCGGCAGAAAAGCCGCCTGACCTGGGCTACAGAAAAGCGCCACTGGACTGTTGCTCATTGGTCAAAGTACTTTTTGTCGTGATAGAAAGCAAATTTGTTCATGTCATTCGGGAAATCGAGGTGCCAGAGTCTGGAGGAAGACTGGGGAGAAGGAATGCCAAAATGTTGAAAGTCCATGTCAAGTACCCACAGTCAGTGATGGTCTTGGGTGCCAGGTCACCTGCTGGTGTTGGTCCTGTTAGGTCTGAATCAGGACCTAGGAGGAAAGGAAGGATAGGACACAAGGGTCGCCACAGACTTCTCCCAAAGGAGGTCAAAGAAAGGGAAAAAAAAAAAAAAAACAAAAGGGAATCACTGCTTAGTCGCATGCTTGGGAACCTGACGGTTTGGGGGGAACGCAGCTGTACCCAGGCAGGGATTCGAACACCGGACCCTCTTGCTTCCGGGACGTTAATTCAACGCGTTTTCCACCCGGCCAGACGACTGACGCTAGAGGGCAAACGGGCCTAGGGAACGTCAAAACAAGCGCCGCCCACGGGCGGACTCATATAAAGATATGCCAAAAAAAAAATAAATTTGAACAAAGGCCGGATAATCCCCGTGGAAGCTGGAATTACCAGGGAAATTCGTGAGTCTGTGAGGGTGCTACGGCGAGGGCACTAGGACCGGTTTATTAGGCGGGATTCAGTGTTTGCGATATACATCGTGAACGCGCCCTGCGCGAACGCAGGGTGCGAGATTGGAACCGGGATGCCAGTCCCTGGAACCTGGTGTGCGCCCCTGCTGGCCACCCATCCCTAGATGTGGCGAGCGGGATTCCTAATAGGTCCACTGTGTTTTATCAAGTGCATTGTCAATGCTCTAGCTATCAGGATATTTTGGAGCAACTTCATCTTCCATCTGCTGAAGATCTTTATGGAGATGAAGAGTTCATTTTTCAATCACGACCTTGCACCTTCTACACAGTGCCAAACCAGCACTGGTAAATGGTTTTACTGACGCATGGTATTACTGTCTCAATTGGCCTGCCAACTCTCCGGACCTGAACCCGATAGAGAATCTGTGGGCTATTGTTAAGAGAAATTTGAGAGAGACGCAAGGACCCACAGCACCTCTGGATGAGCTTAAGTAAGTGCCGCTTTCGAGCACCTTGGGGCCTCCATACACCTCAGCAGTGCCACAGGCTGATTTTCCTCCATGCCACACGCCGCATTGAGCAGTCATTTCTGCAAAAGGATTCCCGACCAAGTATTGAGTGCATACATGTGCACATCATAATCGAAGGTTGACTTTTTTTGTTATTAAAAACACTTTTCTTTTATTGTCGGATGAAAATCTAATTTGTGAGGTTTTTCATGAGCGTGTATGCCAAAAAAATCATCAGTATTAAAAAAATAAAAAGACTTAAATTATGTCAGTTTTGGTGTGGCACTTGAATCTAAATAATATGAAAGTTTAATTTTATCATTGGCATTAGCCGGAAAAGAATTAACTTTAAGATCACAATATGGCCTAATTTTTTGAGAGATCAGTAATTATATAAATATACACACACACACACACACACACCCTCACACACCCACACACACTCACACACTCACCACACACACACACACTCACCACACACACACACACACACCACACACCCACTCACACTCACACCACTCACACCTCCACTCACCCACTCACACACACTCACACACTCACACCCTCCACACTCACACACACACTCACACACACTCACACCCACTCACCACACACACCACTCGCACCCCCCCACCACACAACACACACTACACACACACACACACACCCTCTCCACACACCAACACACTCTCACACACACACCCACTCACACACTCACACACTTGCACTCTCACACATTCTCCCCTCCCCACCCCACCCCTTCCCCCCACCCCTCTCACCACACACTCCACACACACTCCGCCCACTCAAAAAAGAAAAAGCAAGAAAAAAACTCACACACCCCTCCTTCCCCCTCCCGTCCCCCACCCCCACAACCCCCTCCCCCACTCCCACTCCACTCTCTCTCATACCTTAGTTACCTTGTTCTGCTCATGAAATCGTTCCAGTAAGGCTCACAGAATCGAAACACAATTACCGAGCAATGTCTCCCATAAGGAATAATGTAAATTGAATCAATCCTGTGTATAAGGCATTATCAGCGTTTTAATGGAGGTACAGGAGTTCCTTCCCCTGATTTATGATGTAGATATTTTCAACAAATCCATCATAGTTTAAATGGATCAGACACTGAATGAGTTTAATTAATCTGTACGTACATAGTGTCACGGCCCGCTGGCCACCCGGCCCCGCGTCACCTGCATATCACGCACACCTGTTTCCACTCTCCCACTCCACTCACACAGTACATAAACCGCTCTCACCTCACTCTCGTCGCGGATTCACAATGTTACTACCCTGTCTCACACCTTCCTCCTCGATCTCTCCTATCCCTCCACTTCCTGGCAATAAATCCATCTCGCAAACCAGTGGCCTGCGTTTGTCTCCTGCTTCCTCGGTTCATGGCGTTACAGTTGAATCCGCCGACATGGAGACAGCGGCTACTGGCTCTGGTCGCGACCCTGCTCCTGCTGTTGGACGGTGGCTCGCCGACTTCCGTGCCCGGCTTGGGGAGGTGGTTCAGGACGTGAAATCCCTCGCTGAGGATCGAAGCTCGCTGGTTCTTTCGCTCAACGGGCTCGTCCAGCGTCTCTCCCACTTCCCTCCAGCCCTCAGCGGGCCCCGACTCCCGTCGGCGACTCCGAACGCCAGCCTACCCTCCGCGACTCCAATCGCCAGCCTACCCTCCGCGACCCCGATCGCCAGCCTCCCGTCGGCGACCCCGCTCGCCAGCCTTCCGTCGGCCTCGTCGCCTGCCAGCCATCCGGCTGCTGTCGATTTCCTCCGAGGGTCCGCCCGGTGAGGAAACCCCCGGATTCGGGACCGTACGCGGGGATGTGTCGTTGGAGTCCTAGCTCCGACTCGGACTCCGTGGGGGGGGGGACTCTGTCACGCCTGCTGGCCGCCCGGCCCGCGTCACCTGCATATCACGCACACCTGTTTCCACTCTCACACTCCACTCACACAGTACATAAAACGCTCTCACCTCACTCTCGTCGCGGATTCACAATGTTACTACGCTGTCTCACACCTTCCTCCTCGATCTCTCCTATCCCTCCACTTCCTGGCAATAAATCCATCTCGCAAACCAGTGGCCGATTGCACATTAACACTTACATTAACCTACAGTTGCCCAAAATCATTGACACTAAGCTTATTTTATAAAAAGGGTTGGAAATTTACTGAGTAATGGACTGAAGTGAAGAGTAAAAGCAATACACTTACTCTAGTGGTGCTAAATGCTCAGCCTGAAAGCCAAGCGGATTCAATTCCTGTTTTCCTTTCGGTTGGCTCTTATTACTTACCTTTTTAGGACCCTTTAGGACCCTTGGAGACTACAGTAAGAATACAGTGTTATATATTTCTGCACTGAGACAGAGCTATTATGAATCTGAATAAGTTAATCACTGTGTACTGAATCGTGAATCATGAATCGAGTTTTGTCAGCCACGAGTCACAGGGCTCGACTCATACGGGTTTAAGCAAGTGCACCAACTACCGAGCGAACGACAAGAACCGAGACACAATTTTTGCAGACAAAACACAAACCTTTGCATTTATACTTAAAAATATTAATACATTTCTAATTATTTACAAATATTTTAAAATATTGAGAATAAACAAGGTTCTGATTCTTCTCACTCGTGTTGCTGTGCGTCATTAGCTTTAGCGTTAGCATTAGCGTTAGCGTTAGCGCTCACTTCGGAATTAGTTTGAGCTCTGTAGGTTGGGAATTCGGAGCGGGGCTTTCTCACCTGTACCTGGGTTAAACAGGGGCACAACGTCCTCTGTAAAACGTGTTTTTATGGTAAACAGAAGCACAGCCTCTGTAGCATCGTAAAACGAGAGCTCTCCATTTTTGTGATCTAACAGAACTCCGACGCTCTCAGGCCGAGTGCTTAGCCTGATCTGTGGGATGGTGTTGTTGTAGATGCCTTCAGGATCTGAGCACAGAAACCAAACACCGTTTGAAGGTGTAAACTGATCTGGATTATTACTCACACTGTATGAAACATTGGCGACTCCAATCAGCCACAATTGTTTGGTTGGTACATTAGGTGATTTTAGTCCAACTTCCCAATAAACACAGTCATTAGTGCTGAAGCTTTGTGTCCCTCGTACACAGAGTTCATAAGGAAAACCTGTATATTTTCCAGCAGCCTCCTCTTCATCTCTTACAACATCACAATCAGGACTAAACTTTAGATATCGATGAGCCTGTGTTTTATCCAGCGTGATCCTCACTGTGAAAATAAAACACACATCAGTTCAGCATATAAAAGGTAACACCGCTCATACATGATGATATCTTTAAACAATGTAAACATACCTGCTTTCTTTCTCAAATCCTCCATGTTTACCTTCGAGCAGACTGAAATAAAACGTACATCAACAGAAATTACAGGTGCCCAAATATTTTGTTTTTCCAAAAAGATTTGAACATCAATGCATTATGATTTGTTATGATCAGATTTGTTCCCTGCACAAATGTGTGTTTAGACAGGTTTTTATTTATAAACTCCTCTACAATGATCGCAAGGAAAGGTTTAACAATCTGAAGCCATAATAATAGACCAACCTTTTAAATCTAACATAAGAAACATCAATGAATCAATTAAGTTCTGAGAACTAATAATAAATACCAGTGGATCATCTAGAAGGCTGGGAAAAATAATTAAAATATTTGATCAGGATTCAACACAATTAATTCATATTTGGCAATAATTAAATCTTAAAATAACTACAGTCATATGAGTGCATAACATAATCTGTAGCAGAATGCAATTACTGCTTTTTAATCACTGCAAAAACATAACGGTGACTACTACATAGTACAAATATTACTTTTCTTGGGCACCTTTTATTAAGAAACAGAACGTACAAGCTGTTACCTTGTGTGTCAGCTACGTTATTAAACCAAGCGATATTTTGTGTTTATGCAACGCATCTGCTGTCACACAGTAATGAGCAAATGTATGGGAAGTGTCCTAATTACATCCCTCACAAACTTAGTTCCCTATATACTAATAAAGCTTTTTATAGCATGTAGAATGTAGGAAATATTGATTAAGGAACCATATCAGACACAGCCTGAGTAAAGTAAAAAGAAAAGCAGGCTAAAACAGTATCAGTGCTGAATTAATGCATTCTTAACACGTCCTAATATACATATAGAGAAAAGGAAATCATACCGATTTCTTTTACACGTGGTGTCAGGTCTCCTTTTTAAAACACAAAAAATAGTTTTAAATGAATGTCAGTACTTTTTCTATATTTTAAAATTAATATTTCATTTATGGACCTACCTGCTTGCAGAGCCTCTTCATCTGAGAAAGTGAAGCAGATCAGACTTTTAATTCTTTATTAAATGAGAACCAGACAAAAAAATAGAACTAAAATGAAATTATCAAGTGAACCTGACCTGTCTTAGTTCTCATGTATCCTGCAGAACAGAAACACAAATCATAATTCAATATCAAATCAAAAGGCTGCATTACATTAAATATACATACAAAATAAATGTAAACACAAACCTGTTTTATATTTCCTGTAGAGGAAGACGCTGATCATGGCCAGTGTGATTAAGAATGCGAGGGCGAAAAGAATCTTCCACAGTCCTTCATTAGAGACTGAAAGTACAGTGAGATTTGTAATATTTATTATTAATGAACATAAAATAAATTATAAACACAAAGTACTTATAAATCTTTTGGTGCTGCTTCTTCATTTTTGGATCCTAAGCTAACCTGGTAGTTGGGTGAGAGATCGAACGTCCACGCTCACTTCCCTCTTCTCTTCTCTGGACAGAGTGATGGAGCAGGAGATCAGGTTCGAGAAGGAGGAGGAAACCAGGATCCAGCTGTCGATGCAGAAAAGTCCACTTGATTCATTCCTGTAAAGCAACGACTGTGGATGAAGAGGAACAGCTCTGCTTTCACTCACAGGTTCCCATATGAGGTGGGGTTTGGGAAACCAACCACATGAAGAACATGAAACGTTCACAGAGTCCTGATGGAGCTGCAGGGAGAGGACAGGAGGAGAACCCACAGCTAAAAGAGAGAGGGAGGGATGGAATGTCAAGATTATAATGCTAATAATCCTGTCCAAAAATGCTGTCTAATTTACCTCTCACATAATATAGTACCTGTACCTGTTTACCTTCCTAAACACCCACCCAAGTCCAGCCACCTTCCTACACAGATACATGTACACTTTCCTGTACACTCGCCTTCCTACTAGGGGTGTAATGATTTGAGGGCATTTAAAGAACACCAGAGCGTGCAATCATGCATCACAGTCATGCTCCCATACACACGAAGTGTTCTTAGGATGCGTTATTTTGAACTTTATTCTTCAGAAAAAAGCTACAATAGAAGCTACAATAGAAGCCAATCAGCCATGCAGGTAGGCTCAGCCTGGCCCGCCCACTCAGTGCTCTCCTCCGTTACTTATTGTTTTTATTTTGTTTAAAGCTAGAAGTGCACTGAAGGGAAGACATTCCTTATTCTTTGTATTATTGTCTTGTATTGTTCGACTTGTGGTGTGTTAATTTTTCTATATTGTGGTCTGTCAGCTCTCTAACCTCAGAAGATTGTTTTAATTAGCTTTAAGTTATATTTTTTACACTCTTTATTTAAGAAAAACGTAGAGACGTGCACTGAAGAGAAGAAATTCCTTATTTTTTGTATTATTTTATTGTATTGTTCGACTGGAAAAACAGAATAAGTTTGAAACTGTTTACAGTATTTGTTGTGGTTTGTCAGCTCTCTACCTCAGGAGATTTTGTTTTAAGTTGTGTGTGAAATTTTTTACACTCTGTTTAAGAAAAAACAGAATTGCACTGAAAGGAAGAAAATTCCTTATTTTTCATTGTTTTTCCTAAGAACAGTTCTATTTGAAAAAAGAAACAAAGAAAGAAAGAACTAGAAAAGATGTCTCGTGAGGGGAGAATTTTTATTTTATTTTTGTATTGTAGTTTCTCCTTTTCTACCTCAAAAAAGATTTATTTTCCTAATGTTAAGGCAAACTTTGTTTTGTTACTGTTCCATTATTTCTAAACAAAAATGTTGATTGTGATAAAGTATGTTGTTGTCACGTACAATGTTTGGCGAAATTCTATCCTAGGTATTTTTTTTTTAAACTTAAATTTTAAAAAAGTATCGATATCGATATCGGCGATACTGGCCCTGTATTTACTTGGTATCGGATTGATACCAAAATTCTTGGTATCGCCCACCTCTACTGGCAAACGTCCAGTCCCTAGACAACAAACTCTGCGAACTCAGGGCACGGATCTCATTCCAACGAGAAACAAGGGACTGCTGCATAATCTGCCTCACAGAAACGTGGTTAACATCGGACACGCAAGACCAAGCCATTGAACCAGTGGGATTCTCTGTGCATCGCGCCTACAGAACAAAGGACCTCTCCGGGAAGAGTAAAGTAGGTGGTGTATGTTTTATGATCAACAATGCTTGGTGTGATCGTAGAAATGTTCACTTCATTGAGTCTTTCTGTTCACCGAACCTGGAATACCTCATCATCTCATGCAGACCGCTGTGGCTACCAAGAGAGTTTTCAGGAGTCATTCTTATGGCCGTGTACATTCCACCGCAGGCGAATACGGACTTGGCCCTTGGGAAACTGTACGAGGTTATTAACGCGCACTGAGGCTGCTTTTATTGTTGTTTGGGATTTTAATATAGCAAACTTTAGCAAAGTTCCGCCGAAGTTTTTCCAGCACATCGCCTGAAAAACACGGAAAACATGCACGCTATACCACTGCTACACCCCCTTCCACAACGCTTACAAAGCCCTCCCCCGCGCTCCACTCGGGAAATCGGATCACTCCTCCATCCTGCTTCTGCCTACCTATTGGCTGAATCTGAAACAGGAACCGCCCACCACCAGGGAGGTTCGTCACTGGTCGGACCAATCAGATTCTATGCTACAGGACTGTTTTGATGACGTCGACTGGGAGATGTTCAGAGAAGCATCCAATAACAACATTGACGAGTACCTTGACACAGTCACCGGATTCATCAGAAAGTGCATAGATGATGTTGTTCCTACTAATTTCATCCATGTGTATCCGAACCAGAAACCATGGCTGAACTGTGAGGTCCGTGCAGCCCTGAAGGAACGTACCGCTGCCTTTCAATCGGGAAATACAGAAGAGTATATAAAAAAAACAAAAAAAACAGCTATGCCCTCTGTAAAACCATTAAAGCAGCCAAACGTGAGTACAGAGATAATTGGAATCACAGTTCAATAGCACCAACGTGAGAAGCATGTGGCAGGGACTACACAAAATAACTACAAAGCGAAAACTCACAGCGCAGTAAACATTAGTGCTGCGCTCCCAGATGATTACTTTCTGTCTGATCAACGTCAGGATGGGAAACATCACCTCCTCCTCTCAGTCCCTGTTCTACAGTCTGTACACACATGACTGCACTGCTAGTCACAGCTCCAACTGCATCATCAACTTTGCAGATGACACGACAATAATAGGTCTGATCTCCAACAATAACGAGACAGCCTACAGAGAGGAGGTTAGCCCTCTGACACGCTGGTGCCAGAAAACAACCTCCATCTGAACGTCAGTAAGACAAAGGAGCTGATCATAGACTTCAGGAAGCAGGAGACAACATACGCCCCAATCACCATTAACAGAGTCACAGTGGAGAGAGTCAGCAGCTTCAAGTTCCTCGGGGTCCATATAACTGAGGATCTCAGTTGGACAGAACACATAAGACGGACTGTGAAGAAAGCCCAGCAACGCCTCTTTTTCCTCAGACGGCTCAAGAAGTTTGGCATGAGTACCCATATCCTCAGGACATTCTACACGTGCACCGTGGAGAGTATACTGACAGGCTGTATCACTGCCTGGTATGGGAGCTGTACCGCTCTGGAAAAGAAAAGCCCTGCAGACGGTCGTACAGACTGTCACCAGAGTACAACTGCCAAACCTCCAAGACATTTACACCGGTCACTGCTTGAGGAAGTCCATGAGGATTATAAAGGACTCCACCCACCCAAGTCACTGCCTGTTTTCACCAATGCCGAGCGGCGGTATAGGAGCATCAGGACCAGAACCAGCCGGTTCCGAGACAGCTTCTTTCCCCAAGCCGTCAGACTACTGAACAGCAATAGACAAGGACAATAAACACAGTAACACACACACACACACACACTTAATTTGCACTCTGCACTTTATCAGGGACAATTCATACCTGGAAAACCGGACCTTCTATCATTCAAGCTATACTGTAGATTTACATTTACATTTACAGCATTTAGCAGACGCCCTTATCCAGAGTGACTTACAATTGATACAATCTTACATTCCAAGCAATTGTGGGTTAAGGGTCTTGCTCAAGGACCCAACAGTGGCAGCTGGGCAGAGGTGGGATTTGAACCCTCGACCTTCTGGGGCTACCACAGTCCCACATGTTTGTCAGGAGTGGGATAGTTATAGTTACTGTAGTTATTACTTGCATAATTTTGCACATAAATCTGCACTCAAGATTACAGTGTATATAATGGTGCTAGTTTTTCTTCTTATTTAATATATATTACTGTATAGTACAACTGTGAGGGATTGAGCACCCAAGCATTTCACTCACCTTTAATACCCGTGTTAATGTGATGTGACAATAAAGGATTTGATTTGACTAAAGACATTTTCACAATACACGAGATTTATCATGATACACGTGATCGCAGACAAAACGCATCAGTAGTGACAGATCCTTACAAACTACTATTCAAATATTATCACATACTTAGTAAAGTGATTTTTAGTCAAAATGTGCTGAACTTCATCCAGTTAAACATAAATAATTACACTCTTTATAATGAAGCATGCATTTGGTCACTGTACTGATAACATCGTCTATCACGATAACAAAATGTATCACAAGAAGATAAAATATTGTTATATTGCCCACCCCTAAATACACCCCTACTATCTACTCATCTATCATCCAACCAATTAGCCTAATCCTGTCTTACCTATTTTTTAATTACCCATCTACCTATCTAGATACCTGCCGTATTACCTTAATCTCCTACCTGCCTTCATATCAACCTACTAATGGGTATATACCTGTCAGTCTACACACCTGTCTATCAACCTGTCCAATTTCTAGATACCTGCCAACATTTCTACCTACCTACCTGAAAATCTTCCTTCATACATCCTTGGTTACCCTCCTACTCACAGGTACCTGTCAAACTGTCTGTATCTACCGACCAATCTGTCTGCAAACCAGCTTGTCTATATAACAACGAATTGAACTGTTTATGATACCTAAATAACCACAAAAGAAAAGTGAAATAACTGCTTCTACTTGAGGTTATGAACACTTGCTTATGAACACAGAAACCACTAGATGCAAACAGCATGCACCAACTTCAGGACTGCTGACATTTACCATGACCAAGCGCACCACCCAGACACATCTCGAATAATAAAATTGTAAGAATTATGCAAGCCCTTTAGCTTGCATCCATCTTGTGTAGCTCCCCCTGCTTTCTGCTTCTGTCTGCTATATATACCCCGCTTCCTGTGCACTTCCTTGTCTGGCTTCACATCTTATCACACATGGTGTTCCTTGCCTCCTGTTTGGTCTTGTCCTGCTTACTGGTTTGTCCCCTCTTCCTTGTCTTGCCTTTTGTATATTTATCTCTGTTCCTCGGTGTTCTCTGTATTGGTTTATTGTCTTAGGATTTAGTTGTGTTTGGTGTTTAGCATTGTTGTTGTATGTTATCAGTGCTGTGGTATGTTTGCATTGTTTGTGTTAGCTTTAGCCTCGTTAGTTTGTCTCATGTGTTAGATGTGTGTGGTGTTAGTTTTCAGTCTTAGTTTAGTTCTGTGTGGTTTGTTTGTGTATTTCACTATGTTCACTGTAAATAAACCTACAGCACTTGCACGTACGTCCGCCTCCCGTGTCCTCCCTTGTCCAGATCGTGACAAAAATCATATAGGTACAGAGGCCAGTCTGGTCAACAGCAGGGTAATTTCACATTTTTCAAATCAAGAAGGATGTGGATTGGCTCAGACATTTATTCTTAATAAGGATGTGGAATGGTACAGATATGATAAATTATATTATGTTTATTAGCTAAAAGGTTGGACCCTAAGAGCCCTTGTAGTTGGAATCTGAAAGTGAGTCCACTCACCAGTTACATTCAGAGTCACGGAGTTGATCTGGTATGAGCTACCTCCACTCACATAGCAGTAAAAAATCCCAATATCCAGAAAGTTGATGTTGTCCAGCCTTAAGGAGATATCTCCCTGTTTCAGCCCGGTGGACTGAGCACTTGTACCAGTCAGAGCGCTCCGGTTCCTGTACATCGGATCCTCAAGGTTCGTCTTGATTTCACCTTTCTCATAACGCAGAGCTGAGACTGTGATCTCGTTCGAACGATACCAGCGAATCTCCAAATTCTCAGCATTCAGCTGAGGGCTTAGCCAGCATGGAAGAACTACAGAGGAACCGGGCCTGGCCGTGATCACGCCTTCAGCACACTGTACAGAGAAGGAATCTGAGAGAAAGAAAGCAGGTTCCTTACCAGACACTGCTGATTCCATTATTAAAATTAAACCATGGTTCTATAACACTTTGCCCATTTTTCATGGATGTATTTATTACAAATAGTGCTATTATCTGCCAGAGCACTAAATCTAATACCATGTGCCAAAGCGAGCCTTGATTCCGAAATGAAACTGATGTTAACAGACGTAAAAGAAGTTCCCAGACTTTACATGAACATCCCGTTAATTACGTTAACCATTAATTAATGTATTAAAACAGATTATTGGTTTTGATCCCTGCAAAATGCAGCAACAATGCAAGTCACGCAGGAATGAGCCGACTCTGCCTAAGATTATACATCTGTTAGCCATCTTTTGCTTTACATTTCCGGAGAATAAAAAAAACATAAATATTTCCTCACCTGAAGCCTTTACGATGCCCGATCCGATTACCAGCGATATAAAACACCAAGTTATATCTGTTCAGACATCACATGAAGGTACAGAATGAAGTCCATTCGAATAAGCATGTGGTCCAAACACACAAATGCACACGCGCCTTTAGTCTGGAATTTTATAAACCCTTAATCCATAAACTGCATCAAATTCATCACCTTACCCTTCACAGCGCTCATGATGTAATCAGATCAGAGCCCAGAGTCTTTACATCATCTCCTGATATGTATTTCTAAGTGTCGATTTTACTCCAACATGGCGCTGATATTTAATTTCACTTTATGGCCAGAGGTTGCCAGTGGAGGTGGGCGGATCGATCTAAATACCAATACGATACCAAAGCTGGTATTGTTATTGAGCAATACTCGTGTAAAAAGATCGATACTCAAGCTTTTTTTTTTCTCTGCCGCACGCACTGACTGCTGCTGCGCGGATTCATACAGTCTGCTCTCCGTCTGTAAGAGCAGCTGTGCTGGGTCTTGTGATTGTGATTATAAAGTATTTTGTTGTCACATAGAATGTTTGGCAAAATTCTATCCTAGGTCTTTTGGATCCTTTGGATCGATGAAGCTTAAATACTAAAAAGTATCGGTATGTGTATCGATATCGGCGATACTGGCCCTGCATTCCATATTATATATGGCGGTAATTTTTGTTCTACTTAATTTTGTACTAGTTATTTTATTATTATTATTATTATTATTATTATTATTATTATTATTATTATTATTATTGTTGTTGTTGTTGTTGTTGATTCATTGTATTTTTCTTTCTTTTTTTCTTTTTCTGTTTGGCATTCTTGGTGAGGGGCAAAGAAAGAATTTCATTGTACACGGAAACCTGTTTCCTTACTGTGCAAATGACAATAAACTCTTTGAATCTTGAATCTTGAATTTACTTGGTATCGGATCGATATCAAAATTCCCTGTATCGCCCACCTCTTGTTACCAGATAATTCCTCAAATCCTCCGCAATAGATACTGAAATGGCTTCCTGAAGCTGTTCAATCTTGAATATTTCCGTTCTAATGAACTATTCTTCATATTCACAAAAGCCCTTTACACATTTCAGGCACTAAAAATAAAGTATATGTTTAGGGGAATCTTGTCTCAGACTCACAAGAATAACAATAAGACATAAAATATTCAAGCAATCAGGACATCAAAAACATAAAGCTGGATATATACGTATAGATAGATAGACCCAGTGACCCCTACAAGAACCCCTACCAGGAAAAAGCAGGGTTCAAGTAATAATAATAATAATAATAATAATAATAATAATAATAATAATAATAATAATAATAATTAAAGGTAAATAAATATAGTAATATGTAAAATAAAAATACATTATAATAGCAATAAAAAAAGTATTATAAACATGAGGAACAACAGCAATGATGAAAATAATGCTAATGAATCTATATGAAATACAACAATAATCACAATTACTGTTATTGCTGTTAGTATTATCAGCATAATAATAATAATAATTATTATTAATTTTCTTTATTCATACGGGTGTTTCTTTGAGTTTTGATTTACAATCTCTCTCTCTCTCTCTCTCTCTCTCTCTCACACACACACACACACACACACACACACACACACACACACACACACAAAGGAGCTTGAAAGGAGAAACATTTTGACACTCACTTCACCTTCATGTTTGTAGTGTTTGGTGGAGTGAGAGTGAAAAGGGAGCTCCAGTTCACTTGCTTATCCTTCTCTCTCTCTCTGGGCTCTGTTTTATCAGCTGAAGGTTGGTACATCTAGTATCACTCATTTCCAGTTATAACACAGAACTTCTTTCCTACGCTTCATTTAATTTGTGATTGATTTTTATTTTGGTATGTGGTGCTGGTACGAGTGTATCAGGTGCACTGAGTTTTGTAACACAGTACACACTTACTGCAGCTGACAGCGGTTCAGTTATAGATCATAGCTCAGTTTTTTCCATGCACAATGTGTTCACCCTTCTCTAAACCATCATGAGGTTGAAGGTCATGCACCTAATACATTCATACCAACACCACATCCAGTGTCACTGCTGTTTTCCCACAATGGCATGGCTCCAAAGTAATCCCTACAATAGTCGTAGTCCACTTCTACTGACAGACAGAACATGTTGTAAAGAGCAACAGATCAGCTATGGTACCTCATAAAAGGGTATGTATACCTGTAGACATTTTGTAAATAAACCAAACTCAATTCTCTTAAAGTGAACTTGCAAGCAACTGCAACTGATTGCTTTTTGCGATTACTTAAGTAAACTTATAGCAAGAAAGGTCTTTGGTTATTGCACTACAAACTAAAATTTCACATATGTACAAAACAAATCAACATTAACCAAACCCTAAGACAGACAAACAAACAAACAAACAAACAAACAAACAAACAAACAAACACTGGTAGTAAGTAGTTGAAAAATATACATAAAGGAAACTGTTGGCAGAAATAACTCACTTTTTATGAAACCTCATGCCCAGATTAACTGATTCATCTTTCTTGGATTTACTTACCTGGGATATTGAGCTTGCATCCAGACACTAACTCACTTTTATTTCTTCTAAATAGAGCCCAGGTGTCTAAAACAAAGAGCTTTAGATACAGAAGTGGTGAGACTATCAGGCTGCTGCCCCAACTCGTGTAACTAGTGGCTGTGAGGAGAACTAGAGAACCATATTCAGTGCAGGACAGTCACCAACATCGGCACCAGATGTTGTTAGATCTGTTGCTAGGTTCATTTTTAAAATAAAGTCACTAAAGGAAGTGGCTAAGCTGCTAACACTGCTCAAACACAACAGCAGTATACAGGAAGCCCCAGGGTTCTGAGCTCTGAAGCACAAATTGAAGTAGCTTGGAATCCATCTTTGTGGAGCATTTGACTGTTTATTATTTTAGTTTTCATAAGCCTTTAAATATAAAATACCGAGTTAAAAACACCAATTTCAACACACACCTTTAACCCCCACCACCACCACCACCCCCAACACCAAAAACACAATCAGAACACAGAATAAATGTACAACATCTGGTTGTTTTATTATTTCCATGTGTATTACGTTTTCACAAACTTCTAAATATAAAACGCTGAGTTAAAAACACACAAGTTTTAACACAGACCTTTAACACAATTTCAACTTGCTTAGGAGAGACAGAAATGTTGATTATAATTTGGCAGCTGTAAACACAAAGTCTCCCAGGCGGCAGTTGCTTATAGAGTTCGATTATAAAAGCGGATAGAAATGTTAATAAATCACCATTAATAGTACAGGTACGCACCGTTTAGCAAGACAAAAAAAGACAGATTTTAATTTCCTATTATAGCTGACCATAATTTTGAAGACTTTAAACGGTGCTTACCTGTACTGCAAATCAAGAAGGCAGAGAGTTTGGTCTAAAAAACACGAACAAAATAAAATACAGTATCAATGCAGCCTCCTGCAGCTAATGATCATTAGGCAGATAATATACAAACAATCCCAAAAGTCTCCTTAAAAGTAAATACAGAAACAAACTCCCGACTTTAGAAAATGAACAACATATTCAGCCTTCACAGGTTTATTTAAGCTTTGCAGGCAGCGAACAAAAACTCCAAGAAGAATCAAGGGCTTTGTAGAAGGGTAGTTTTATTGAACTTTCAGGTTTCTGGTCTTTGCTTGAATTCTTTCTATTTCAGTAAAACCGCAAATACAAGCGTGTACATAAGATAAGCAGATGTTATCAAACCAACTCAGGCTGACGTTATTTACATGTTAGCAGTTCACAGAAACAAATAAACTCTTATTAGGATTGCATAAATGAACATACTTACAAACATACGAACTGTGTCCAACATCTAATGAAAATGTCACAATGGGTCCACACGACATGTCCACATGTTCTCAAGTCAGTGGCCAATACCACACCATGTCCACTGACTCAGGAAGCCCAGGCCTTTGAATAGGAGTATAAATTTGTGAGGAACTTCCACCATACCACACTGTAACCGTAGCTGAAAATATTTAAACCGATCATAACCTTAGGCTCAGTCAATGAAAGAAAATATTTTTGCTCTTTTAGTTTTGCTTTTGAGCAATAGCTGCATTCTTCAGAGGAGCAGCTACATCCTTTTTTAATCTGATCCTATCTTGTTCTAAAGGGCAGAATATCTCTAACCTAAAGAAAATACAGCAATACCAAAGAACCGTTCTCCTCTTTATAACCTCTGGAGGTTACTGACTGGTCAGATTAACTATGCTAACCAATAACTGGAGTTTCGTGATGACTGGGATCCCAGGCCTTGATCTTAGCTTTTCACTAAAGTGATTAAACTCTGCATCACTCCTGTAGGTGACCGAGCTTCCCCTTCCTGCTGAGATTCCTTATTTTGAATCCCTACACTTCAATAACAATCCGGACCGAACACAATTGAATATCCAAGAGGACAACTCTTTAAAATCGAAATCCATGTTTCACAACTTCTTCCCTAACTTCATTTTTCCTTCAATTAATAACCATAATGTGTTAATACTTGGAACAGGGATGAGATAGAAATATATATATATACTCATCTATATATACAGTGCTACCTCGGTTCTGCTCATTAAATCATTAAATCGTTGGAGAAGGCTCATCAAGAATCGAAAACGACAAGTACCGAGCAAATGTTAAATAAGTTAAATGGATCATGAACTGATGAGTTTAATAATATTTTCTGTACTGTATCATAGAGGAGCCGATGACACATTAACACTTACATTAACCTACAGTTACCCAACATCATTAGCACAAAGCTTATCTTATAATAAAGGGTTGGAAATTTACTGAGTAATGGACTGAAAGTGAAGAGTAAAAGCAAAACACTTACTCTAGTGGTGCTAAATGCTCAGCCTGAAAGCCAAGCGGTCAGTTCCTGTTTTCCTTTCGGTTGGCTCTTATTACTAACCTTTTTTGGACCCTTTAGGACCCTTGGAGATTACAGTAAGAATACAGTGTTATATATTTCTGCACTGAGAAAGAGCTATTATGAATCTGAATAACTTAATCACTGTGTACTGAATCATGAATCGAGTTTTGTCAGCCACGAGTCACAGGGCTCGACTCATACGGGTTTAAGCAAGTGCACCAAGTACTGAGCGACCGACGAGAACCGAGACACAATTTTCCAGACAAAGCACAAACCTTTGCATTTATACTTAAAAACATTTCTAATTATTTACAAATATTTTAAAATATTGAGAATAAACGAGGTTCTGATTCTTCTCATTCGTGCAGCTGTATGTCATTAGCTTTAGCGTTAGCGCTCACTTTAAAATTAGATTGAGTTCTTTGGGTTGAGAATTCGGAGCGGGGCTTCGTCGCCTGTACCTGGGTTAAACAGGGGCACAACGTCCTCTGTAAAGCGTGTTTTTATGGTAAACAGAAGCACAGCCTCTGTAGCATCGTAAAACGAGAGCTCTCCATTTTTGTGATCTAACAGAACTCCGACGCTCTCAGGCCGAGTGCTTAGCCTGATCTGTGGGGTGGTGTTAATGTAGACGCCTTCAGGATCTGAGCACAGAAACCAAACACCGTTTGAAGGTGTTACCTGATCTGGATTATTACTCACAATGTATGAAACATCGGCGACTCCAATCAGCCACGATTGTTTGGTTGGTACATTAGGTCCTTTTAGTCCAACTTCCCAATAAACACAGTCATTAGTGCTGAAGCTTTGTGTCCCTCGTACACAGAGTTCATAAGGAAAACCTGTATATTTTCCAGCAGCCTCTTCTTCATCTCTTACAACATCACAATCAGGACTAAACTTTAGATTTGGATGAGCCTGTGTTTTATCCAGTGTGATCCTCACTGTGAAAATAAAACACACATCAGTTCAGCATATAAAAGGTAACACCGCTCATACATGATGATATCTTTAAACAATGTAAACATACCTGCTTTCTTTCTCAAATCCTCCATGTTTACCTTCGAGCAAACTGAAATAAAATGTACATCGACAGAAATTACAGATGGTGTCCAAATTTTTTTGTTTTTCCAAAAAGATTTGAACATCAATGTATTACGATTTGTTATAATCAGGTTTGTTCCCTCCACAACTTTGTCTTTAGACAGGTTTTCATTTATAAACTCCTCTACGATGATCGCAAGGAAAGGTTTAATGAGCTGAAGTCATCATAATAGATAAACATTTTAAATTTAATCAATTAAGTTCTGTGACCTAATAATAAACACTAATAAAGCATCTAGAAGACTGAGAAAAGTTAGTCAAATAATTAAAATATCTGATCAGGATTCAACGCAATTTATTCATATTTGGCAATAATTAAATCTTAAAATAACTACAGTCATATTAGTGCATAATATAATCTGTAGTATAATGCATTTACTGCATTTTAATCACTGCAAAAACATAATAGTGACTACTACATAGTACAAATATAACTTTTCTTGGGCACCTTTTATTAAGAAACAGAACGTACAAGCTGTTACCTTGTGTGTCAGCTACGTTATTAAACCAAGCGATATTTTGTATTTTTGCAACACATCTGCTGTCACACAGTAATGAGCAAATGTATGGGAAGTGTCCTAATTTGTTTACATCCCTCACAAACTCAGTTCCCTATATACTAATACAGCTGTTTATAACATGTACAATGTAGGGAATATTGATTAAGGAACCATTTCGGACACAGCCTGAGTAAAGTAAAAAGAATAGCAGGATAAAACAGTATCAGTGCTGAATTAATGCTTTCTTCACACATCCTAATATACATATAGAGAAAAGGAAATCATACCGGTTCCTTTTACAGGTGGTACGAGCTTTCCTTTTAAAAACACAAAAAATAGCTGTAAATGAACGTCAGTACTTTTTTCTATATTTTAAAATTAATATTTTATTTATGGACCTACCTGCTTGCAGAGCCTCTTCATCTGAGAAAGTGAAGCAGCTCAGACTTTTAATTCTTTATGAAATGAAAATCAGACAATACAATTGAACTAAAATTAAATTATCAAATGAACCTGACCTGTCTTAGTTCTCATGTATCCTGCAGCACAGAAACACAAATCATAACTCAGTATCAAATCATAAGGTCGCATTAGATTAAATATACCTACAAAATAAATGTAAATACAAACCTGTTTTATATTTCCTGTAGAGGAAGACGCCGATGCCGATCATGGCCAGTGTGATTAAGAATGCGAGGGCAAAAAGGATCTTCCACAGTCCTTCATTACAGACTGAAAGTGCAGTTACATTTATAATGTTTATTATGAATTAACATAAAATAAATTATAAATAAAGTACTTAAATAAATATTTGGTGCTTCTTCGTTATTTTAGCTCTTCATTTTTGGATCCTAAGCTAACCTGGAAGTTGGTTGAGAGCTCTAATGTCCACGCTCACGTCCCTCTTCTCTTCTCTGGACAGAGTGATGGAGCAGGAGATCAGGTTCGAGAAGGAGGAGGAAACCAGGATCCAGCTGTCGATGCAGAAAAGTCCACCTGATTCATTCCTGTAAAGCAACGACTGTGGACGAAGAGGAACAGCTCTGCTTTCACTGACAGGTTCCCATATGAGGTGGGGTTTGGGAAACCAACCACATGAAGAACATGAAACGTTCACAGAGTCCTGATGGAGCTGCAGGGAGAGGACAGGAGGAGAACCCACAGCTAAAAGAGAGAGGGAGGGAAGGAATGTCAAGATTATAATGCTAATAATCCTGTCCAAAAATGCTGTCTAATTTACCTCTCACATAATATAGTACCTGTACCTGTTTACCTTCCTAAACACCCACCCAAGTCTAGCCACCTTCCTACACAGATACATGTACACTTTCCTGTACACTCGCCTTCCTACTAGGGGTGTAATGATTTGAGGGCATTTAGAGAACACCAGAGCGTGCAATCATGCATCACAGTCCTGCTCCCATACACACGAAGTGTTCTTAGGAAACATTATTTTGAACTTTAGTCTTCAGAAAAAAAGAATGTTTCCATTCAGTTATTTAAGATATGGTGAAGCCACAATAGAAGATTTTATTTACAATATTAAAGCTCTGCTTGTAGTAATTTATTTGAATTGCAAGAAACGAAAGAGTTTTTTGTTTTGCTTTACATCATTTACACTTCAGAAATAAAGAAAATCAAATTGTGAGCAGAATATATCGTTACACCTAGAGGTGGGTTTTATGGTTAAAATATTATATCACAATAAGTAAGACATTTTCACAATACACGAGATTTATCATGATACACGTGATCGCAGACAAAACGCATCAGTAGTGACAGATCTTTACAAACTACTATTCAAATATTATCACATACTTAGTAAAGTGATTTTTAGTCAAAATGTGCTAAACTTCATCCAGTTAAACATAAATAATTACACTCTTTATAATGAAGCATGCATTTGGTCACTGTACTGATGACATCGTCTATCACGATAACAAAATGTATCACAATAAGATAAAATATCGTTATATTGCCCACCCCTAAATACACCCCTACTATCTACTCATCTATCATCCAACCAATTTGCCTAATCCTGTCTTACCTATTTTCTAATTACCCATCTATCTATCTAGATACTTGCCCAATTACCTTAACCTCCTACCTGCCTTCATATCAAATTACCAATGGGTATATACCTGTCAGTCTACACACCTGTCTATCAACCTGTCCAATTTCTAGATAGCTGCCAACATTTCTACCTACCTACCTACCTGAAAATCTTCCTTCATACATCCTTGGTTACCCTCCTACCCACAGGTACCTGTCAAACTGTCTGTATCTACCGACCAATCTGTCTGCAAACCAGCTTGTCTATATAACAACGAATTGAACTGTTTATGATACTTAAATAACCACAAAAGAAAAGTGAAATAACTGCTTCTACTTGAGGTCATGAACACTTGCTTATGAACACAGAAACCACTGGACGTAAACAGCATGCACCAACTTCAGGACTGCTGACATTTACCATGACCAAGCGCACCACCCAGACACATCTCGAATGATAAAATCATATAGGTACAGAGGCCAGTCTGGTCAACAGCAGGGTAATTTCACAATTTTTATATCAAGAAGGATGTGGATTGGCTCAGACATTATTTATTCTTAATAAGGATGTGGAATGGTACAGATATCATACATTATATTATGTTTATTGGCTAAATGGTTGGACCCTAAGAGTCCTTGTAGTTGGATTCTGAAAGTGAGTCCACTCACCAGTTACATTCAGAGTCACGGAGTTGATCTGGTATGAGCTACTTCCACTCACATAGCAGTAAAAAGTCCCAGTATCCAAAAAGTTGATGTTGTCCAGCCTTAAGGAGATGTCTCCCTGTTTCAGCCCGGTGGACTGAGCACTTGTACCAGTCAGAGCGCTCCGGTTCCTGTACATCGGATCCTCAAGGTTCGTCTTGATTTCACCTTTCTCATAATGCAGAGCTGGGACTGTGATCTTGTTCGAACGATACCAGCGAATCTCCAAATTCTCAGCATTCAGCTGAGGGCTTAGCCAGCATGGAAGAACTACAAAGGAACCGGGTCTGGCCGTGATCACGCCTTCAGCACACTGTACTGAGAAGGAATCTGAGGGAGAGAAAACAGGTTCCTTACCAGACACTGCTGATGAATTATCAGATTTCAGGACTTTCTAACATCTAGCTGTAAATTCACAGGGACTTTGGTTTGGTGATAAATGCTTACACTTTCGTTTTCAACCTGATCTACAGCTGCTGCATCTGTAACATCTGTGTGGCTGCAAACTTATAATGAAAGTCTAAGGCTGTTCAGTCCCATTATTAAAATTAAAACATTGTTCTATAACTCTTTGCCCATTTGTAATTGATATATTTATTAGAAATAGTGCTATTATCTGCCAGAGCACTAAATCTAATAACATGTGCCAAACTGAGCCTTGATTTCGAAATGAGACTGATGTTAACAGACGTAAAAGAAGTTCCCAGACTTTACATGAACATCACGTTAATTACGTTAACCATTAATTAATGAATTACAACAGATTATTGGTTTTGATCCCTCGCAAATGCAGCAACAATGCAAACCACGCAGGAATGATCCGACTCTGCCTAAGATTGTACATCTGTTAGGTATCTTTTGCTTTACATTTAGAAACAGCATTCGTTTACATTTTTGGAGAATAAAAAAAAATATATATATGCATTTCCTCACCTGAAGCCTTTACGATGCTCGATCCGATTATCAGCGATATCAAACACCAAGTTAAATCTGTTCAGACATCACATGAAGGTACAGAATGAAGTCCATTCGAATAAGCATGTGGTCCAAACACACAAATGCACACGCGCCTTTAGTCTGCCATTTTATAAACCCTTAATCCATAAACTGCATCAAATTCATCACCTTACCCTTCACAACGCTCATGATGTCCTCAGAACAATGCCCAGAGTCGTTATATGATCTCCTGATATGTATTTCTAAGTATTGATTTTATTCCAAAATGGCGGTGATATTTACTTTCACTTTATTGTGAGGTTGCCAGATAATTCCTCAGATCATCCGAAAACGATACTGAAATATCTTCCTGAAGCTGTTCAATTTGCATATTTCCGTTCTTGCGTTCTAACGAAATACTCTTCATATTCACAAAAGCCCTTTACACATTTCAGGCGCTAAAACTAAAGTATATTTTTAGGGCAAGCCTGTCTCAGACTCACAAGAATAACAATGACACATACAATATTCAAGCAATCAGGACATCAAGAACACAGAGCTGGATATATATATATATATATATATAGACCCAGTGACCCCTATAAGGAAAATGCAGGGTTCAAGTAATAATAATAATAATAATAATAATAATAATAATAATAATAATAATAATAATAATACTGCAAAAATTAAAGGTAAATAAATATAGTAAGATGTAAAATAAAAATGCATTATAATAGCAATAAAAAATAAAATGTATTATAAACATGAGTAACTCAACAGCAATGATGAAAATAATGCTAATGAATCTATATGAAATACAACAATAATCATAATTACTGTTGTTGTATTATTATTAATTTTCATTATTCATTTGAGTGTTGCTCTGAGTTTTCATTTACACACTCTCTCTCTCTCTCTCACACACACACACACACACACACACACACACACACACACGAGCTTGGAAGGAGAAACATTTTGACACTTGGTTCACCTTCATGTTTGTAGTGTTTGGTGGAGTGAGAGTGAAAAGAGAGCTCCAGTTCACTTGCTTATCCTTCTCTCTCTCTCTGGGCTCTGTCTTATCAGCTGAAGGTAGGTGCATCTAGTATCACTCATTTCCAGTTATAACACAGAACTTCCTTCCTACGCCTCATTTAATTTGTGATTTATTCTTTATTTTGGTATGTGGTGCTGGTACGAGTGTATCAGGTGCACTGAGTTTTGTAACACAGTACACATTTGCTGCAGCTTACAGCGGTTCAGTTATAGATAATAGCTCAGTTTTTTTCCACGCACAATGTGTTCACCCTTCTCTAAACCATCATGAGGTTGAAGGTCATGCACCTAATACATTCATACCAACACCACATCCAGTGTCACTGCTGTTTTCCCACAATGACATGGCTCCAAAGTAATCCCTACAATAATCGTAGTCCACTTCTACTGACAGACAGAACGTTGTAAAAAGCAACAGATCAGCTATGGTACCTCATAAAATGGTATGTATACTTTCTTTTTCTATAGAATGACACAGAACGCAGAGAGACAGGCAGGGGAACAAATATTACTTGTGTACACTTTTATTGTAAATCAAACTGGCATGGAGCTTGTAGACATTTTGTAAATAAACCAAACTCAGTTATCTTAAAGTGAACTTGCAAGCAACTGCAGCTAAGAGTTACCCAAGTAAACTTATAGCAAGAAAGGTCTTTGGTTATAGCACCACAAACTAACATTTAAAATATTTACAAAACAAATCAACATTAACCAAACAGTGGTGGTAAGTAGTTGAAAAATATACATAAAAGAAACTGTTGGAAGAAATAACTCACTTTTTATGAAACCTCATGTCCAGATTAACTGATTCATCTTTCTTGGGTTTACTTACCTGGGATATTGAGCTTGCATCCAGACACTAACTCACTTTTATTTCTTCTAAATAGAGCCCAGGTGAAATAAACTCTTATTAGGATTGCATAAATGAACATACTTACATACATACAAACTGTGTCCAACATCTAATGAAAATGTCACAATGGGTCTATACGACATGTCCACATGTTCCCAAGTCAGTGGCCAATACCACACCATGTCCACTGACTCAGGAAGCCCAGGCCTTTGAATAGGATTGTAAATTTGAACTTCCACCATACCACTCTGTAACCGTAGCTGAAAATACTTAAACCGATCATAACCTTATGCTCAGTGAATGAAAGAAAATTTTTTTGCTCTTTTAGTTTTGCTTTTGAACAATAGCTGCATTGTTCAGAGGAGCAGCCACATCCTTTTTTAATCTGATCCTAGATAAGCAGAGCCTCATCTTGTTCTAAAGGGCAGAATATCTCTAACCTAAAGAAGATACAGCAGTACCAAAGAACTTTTCTCCTCTTTATAACCTCTGGAGGTTACTGACTGCTCAGATTAACTATGCTAACCAATACCTGGAGTTTAGGGATGGCTGGGATCCCAGGCCTTGATCTTGGCTTTTCACTAAAGTGCTTAAACTCTGAATCACTCCTGTAGGTGACAGAGCTTCCCCGTCATGCTGAGATTCCTTATTTTTAATCCCTACACTTCAATAACAATCCGGACCGAACACAATTTAAGATCCAAGAGGATGACTCTTTAAAATTGAACTTCTTCCCTAACTTAATTTTTCCTTCAATTAATAACCATAATGTGTTAATACTTGGAACAGGGATGAGATAGAAATATATATATATACTCATCCATATATACAGCGGTACCTCGGT
This sequence comes from Ancistrus triradiatus, assembly GCA_025084515.1. Taxonomy (NCBI): domain Eukaryota; kingdom Metazoa; phylum Chordata; class Actinopteri; order Siluriformes; family Loricariidae; genus Ancistrus; species Ancistrus triradiatus. The sequence goes on from JAJAGP010002553.1 coordinate 27,618, forward strand.
TCTGCTCATTAAATCATTAAATCGTTGGAGAAGGCTCATCAAGAATCGAAAACGACAAGTACCGAGCAAATGTTAAATAAGTTAAATATATCATGAACTAATGAGTTTAATATAGTCTGTACTGTATCATAGAGGAGCCGATGACACATTAACACTTACATTAACCTACAGTTACCCAACATCATTAGCACAAAGCTTATTTTATAATAAAGGGTTGGAAATTTACTGAGTAATGGACTGAAGTGAAGAGTAAAAGCAAAACACTTACTTGAGTGGTGCTAAATGCTCAGCCTGAAAGCCAAGCGGATTCAATTCCTGTTTTCCTTTCGGTTGGCTCTCATTACTAACCTTTTTAGGACCCATTAGGACCCTTGGAGACTACAGTAAGAATACAGTACTGTATGTCTGCACTGAGAAAGAGCTATTATGAATCTGAATAACTTAATCACTGTGTACTGGATCATGAATCGAGTTTTGTCAGCCACGAGTCACAGGGCTCGACTCATACAGGTTTAAGCAAGTGCACCAAGTACCGAGCGAACGCCGAGAACCTAGACACAATTTTCCAGACAAAGCACAAACCTTTGCATTTATACTTAAAAATATTAATACATTTCTAATTATTTACAAATATTTTAAAATATAGAGAATAAACAAGGTTCTGATTCTTCTCATTCGTGCGGCTGTATGTCATTAGCTTTAGCGTTAGCGCTCACTTCAGGATTAGTTTGAGTTCTGTGGGTTGAGAATTCGGAGCGGGGCTTTCTCACCTGTACCTGGGTTAAACAGGGGAACGATGTTCTCTGTAAAGCGTGTTTTTATGGTACACAGAAGCACAGCCTCTGTAGCATCGTAAAACGAGAGCTCTCCATTTTTGTGATCTAACAGAACTCCGACGCTCTCAGGCCGAGTGCTTAGCCTGATCTGTGGGGTGGTGTTAATGTAGATGCCTTCAGGATCTGAGCACAGAAACCAAACACCGTTTGAAGGTGTAAACTGATCTGGATTATTACTCACACTGTATGAAACATCGGCGACTCCAATCAGCCACAATTGTTTGGTTGGTACATTAGGTGATTTTAGTCCAACTTCCCAATAAACACAGTCATTAGTGCTGAAGCTTTGTGTCCCTCGTACACAGAGTTCATAAGGAAAACATGTATATTTTCCAGCAGCCACTGCTCCATCTCTTACAACGTCACAATCAGGATTAAACTTTAGATCTGGATGAGCCTGTGTTTTATCCAGCGTGATCCTCACTGTGAAAATAAAACACACATCAGATCAGCATATAAAAGGTAACACCGCTCATACATGATGATATCTTTAAACAATGTAAACATACCTGCTTTCTTTCTCAAATCCTCCATGTTTACCTTCGAGCAGACTGAAATAAAACGTACATCGACAGAAATTACAGATGGTGTCCAAATTTTTTGTTTTTCCAAAAAGATTTGAACATCAATGCATTACGATTTGTTATGATCAGATTTGTTCCCTCCACAAATGTGTGTTTCGACAGGTTTTTATTTATAAACTCCTCTGCAATGATCGCAAGGAAAGGTTTAACAATCTGAAGCCATAATAATAGACAAACCTTTTAAATCTAACATAAGAACCATCAATGAATCAATTAAGTTCTGAGACCTAATATTAAATACCAGTGGATCATCTAGAAGGCTGGGAAAAATAATTAAAATATTTGATCAGGATTCAACGCAATTTATTCATATTTGGCAATAATTAAATCTTAAAATAACTACAGTCATATGAGTGCATAACATAATCTGTAGCAGAATGCAATTACTGCTTTTTAATCACTGCAAAAACATAATAGTGACTACTACATAGTACAAATATTACTTTTCTTGGGCACCTTTTATTAAGAAACAGAACATACAAGCTGTTATCTTGTGTGTCAGCTACGTTATTAAACCAAGCGATATTTTGTATTGCAACTCTCTATCTGCTGTCACACAGTAATGAGCAAATGTATGGGAAGTGTCCTAGTTTGTTTACATCCCTCACAAACTCAGTTCTCTATATACTAATAAAGCTTTTTATAACATGTAGAATGTAGGGAATATTGATTAAGGAACCGTTTCAGACACAGCCTGAGTAAAGTAAAAAGAAAAGCAGGCTAAAACAGTATCAGTGCTGAATTAATGCTTTCTTCACACATCCTAATATACATATAGACAAAAGGAAATCATACCGGTTTCTTTTACACATGGTGTCAGGTTTCCTTTTTAAAACACAAAAAATAGTTTTAAATGAACATCAGTACTTTTTCTATGTATTAAAATTAATATTTCATTTATGGACCTACCTGCTTCTAGAGCCTCTTCCTCTGAGAAAGTGAAGCAGATCAGACTTTTAATTCTTTATTAAATGAAAATCAGACAATACAATTTGAACAAAAATAAAATTATCAAGTGAACCTGACCTGTCTTAGTTCTCATGTATCCTGCAGAACAGAAACACAAATCATAATTCAGTATCAAATCAAAAGGCTGCATTAGATTAAATATACCTACAAAATAAATGTAAATACAAACCTGTTTTATATTTCCTGTAGAGGAAGACGCCGATGCCGATCATGGCCAGTGTGATTAAGAATGAGAGGGCGAAAAGGATCTTCCACAGTCCTTCATTAGAGACTGAAAGTACAGTTAGATTTATAATGTTTATAAATGATGAATACAAATTACTTTTAAAAATCTTTGGTGTTTCTTCCTTATTTTAGCTCTTCATTTTTGGATCCTAAGCTAACCTGGTAGTTGGGTGACAATTCTAATGTCCACGCTCACATCCCTCTTCTCTTCTCTGGACAGAGTGATGGAGCAGGAGATCAGGTTCAAGATGGAGGAGGACACCAGAATCCAGCTGTCGACGCAGAAAAGTCCACCTGATTCATTCCTGTAAAGCAGCGACTGTGGATGAAGAGGAACAGCTCTGCTTTCACTCACAGGTTCCCATATGAGGTGGGGTTTAGGAAACCAACCACATGAAGAACATGAAACGTTCACCGAGTCCTGATGGAGCTGCAGGGAGAGGACAGGAGGAGAACCCACAGCTAAAAGAGAGAGGGAGGGAAGGAATGTCAAGATTATAATGCTAATAATCCTGTCCAAAAATGCTGTCTAATTTACCTCTCACATAATATAGTACCTGTACCTGTTTACCTTCCTAAACACCCACCCAAGTCTAGTCACCTTCCTACACAGATACATGTACACTTTCCTGTACACTCGCCTTCCTACTAGGGGTGTAATGATTTGAGGGCATTTAGAGAACACCAGAGCGTGCAATCATGCATCACAGTCCTGCTCCCATACACACGAAGTGTTCTTAGCATACGTTATTTTGAACTTTAGTCTTCAGAAAAAAGGAATGTTTCCATTCAGTTATTTAAGATATGGTGAAGCTACAATAGAAGATTTTATTTACAATATTAAAGCTCTGCTTGCAGTAATTTATTTTAATTGCAAGGAACTAAAGGGTTTTTTGTTTTGCTTTGCATCACTTACACTTCAGAAATAAATTTTTTTTTAATTGTATTAAGCAGAAGATATCATTACACCTAGAGGTGGGCGATATGGTTAAAATATTATATCACAATAATTAAAGACATTTTCACAATAGACGAGATTTATCACGAGTTACTTGTGATTGCAGCAAAAAATGCATCTACACCCCTACGATCTACTCATCTATCATCCAACCAATTTGCTTAATTCTTTCTAACCTCTTTCCTAATTACCCATCTATCCGTCTAGATACCTACCCAATTACCTTAACCTCATACCTGCCTTCACATTAACCTACAGATGGGTATATATACCTGTCAGGCCTACACATCTGTCTACTTGTCCAATTTCTAGATTCCTGCCCACATTTATACCTACCTTCAAATCTTCAAAAATACTTGGCTACCCTCCTACCCACAAGTACAGTGGGACAAAAAGTATTTAGTCAGCCACTGATTGTGCAAGTTCTTCGACTTAGAAAGATGAGAGAGGTCTGTAATTTTCATCATCGGTACACTTCAACTACGAGAGACAAAATGAGAAAAAAAATCCAGGATATCACATTGTAGGATTTTTAAAGAATTTAATTGTAAATTATGGTGGAAAATAAATATTTGGTCAATAAATTTGGTTCGACTCAATACTTTGTAACATAACATTTGTTTGCAATGACAGAGGTCAAATGTTTCCTGTAAGTCTTCACCAGTTTTGAACACACTGTAGCTGGTATTTTGGCCCATTCCTCCATGCAGATCTCCTCTAGAGCAGTGATGTTTTGGGGCAACACGGACTTTCAACTCCCTCCACAAATTTTCTATGGGGCTGCGATATGGAGACTGGCTAGGCCACTCCAGGACCTTGAAATGCTTTTTTCGGAGCCACTCCTTCATTGCCCGAGCGGTGTGTTGAGATCATGCTCATCCACAAGTTGAGTTTTTACCAAAAAGTTCTATTTTGGTTTCATCTGACCACATGATATTCTCCCAATCCTCTTCTGGATCATCCATATGCTCTCTGCCAAACTTCAGACGGGCCTGGACATGTACTAGCTTAAGCAGGGGGGCACGCCTGGCACTGCAGGATCCGAGTCCCTCTCGGTGTAGTGTGTTACTGATGGTAGCCTTTGTTACTTTGGTCTCAGCTCTCTCATCAGGTCCCTCCATGTAGTTCTGGGATTTTTGCTCACCGTTCTCATGATCATTTTGACCCCACGGGATGAGATCTTGTGTGGAGCCCCAGATCCAGGGAGATTATCAATGGTCTTGTATGTCTTAAATACGTGTACGTGTCGTCACTCGCCTAAGTGACTTCTTCAGTCTCAGTTTTCCAACTAGCTGAGACTGAAGAAGTCACTTAGATGCGTGACAAAACGTTTCTCTGACAAAACCTGTCCAGATGAACAGATTCAACTTCTGGGATTTTCTTACCTGGATTATTGAGCACGCATCAAGACGATACATTATATTATGTTTACTGCCTAAATGGTTGGACCCTAAGAGTCCTTGTAGTTGGAATCTGAAAGTGAGTCCACTCACCAGTTACATTCAGAGTCACGGTGTTGCTGTTGTGAGCACTATCTCCACTCACATAGCAGTGAAAAATCCCAATATCCAGAAAGTTGATGTTGTCCAGCCTTAAGGAGACGTCTCCCTGTTTCAGGCCAGTGGACTGAGCACATATACCAGTCAGAGTGCTCCGGTTCCTGTACATCGGATCCTCAAGGTTTGTCTTGATTTCACCTTTCTCATAATACAGCAATGGGACTGTGAACTCGTTCGGACGATACCAGCGAATCTCCAAATTCTCAGCATTCAGCTGAGGGCTTAGCCAGCATGGAAGAACTACAGAGGAACCGTGCCTGGCCCTGATCACGCCTTCAGCACACTGTACGGAGAAGGAATCTGAGGGAGAGAAAGCAGGTTTGTTGTTTGTTGGTTGGTTGTAGGTTTGGTGATAAATGTTTACACTTACCCTTATGTTAAATGAATAAGCAGCATTTTCAACCTGATCTACAGTTACTGCACCTGTACAGTTTGTGTGGTTTCATACTAATGGATTACAACAGATTATTGTTGGTTTTGATTCCCACAAAATGCAACAACCATGCAATTCATGCAAGGGTGCCCAGAAACTGGAGTGTTGCCTAAGTACATCTGTTAGGCATCTTTTTCTTTACATTTACAAACAGCATTCGTTTACCACAGTATGGTTAGTTTTATTTTCGATATTCGTTGTTCCGGCTCTAACAACTTTTGAACGAATTACGGTAGCCAATACACACTTTCATATTCAAGACAGGACGATCACAGAGAATGATGCACACCTTTACTTTTGCGATTTGGACGACATTTTACGTTCCCCTCTTTTCGTGTTAATACCGAGAAAAGCACATCACATTTACAATCAGAATAAAATGCATATGTTTTTACACCACGCCTACTGTGCGTACATTTACATGAGAAACGTGAGCATCTCCATAAGTCCTGTGTCTATACACAGCCCCTAGGTGGCAGCAATGGCACACAGCTTTCGGATTTTGGATCTAGGCTAATGCAGTATGTATTTTAAATCATTTTTAATTATTGGAATTTCAGTAGCAATACAGTCACATTACACACAGCACAAAAATATCTGTGATATCATACAGCCTTACGTTTTCCGATGCAAAACATAAAATGTTATGTTAAATTTTATATAAACAAATGTGTGGCATTTCAGCCACATTACATACAGGACTAAAACCACTGTGCATAGCGAGGTAGCAGTAATCATGCACATTCACTGGATTTTGAATTTGATGTAAAATCGATTTTTACATAAAATTCAAAATCGAGTGGCTGTGCATGACTATCTGTGCCACCTATCTGTGCTATACTCAATGTTTTTAGTGCTGTATCTTAGGCATTAAAATTAAAATAATTAAAAAATAATATTTTATATTGCACCGGAAATCTTAAGGCTGTATCATTACTGCTGAACAGCTGATTTTTGTGCTGTGTGTAATGTGGCTGTATTGCTACTGAAATTCAAATAATAAAAAATTATATAAAATACATACTGCATTAGCCTAGATCCAAAATCCAGAAGCTGTGTGTCACTACTGCCACCTAGGGGATGTCTATAGACACAGGAGTTATGGAGCTATTCACGTTTTTCCTGTAAAGGTACGCACAGTAATGCTATATAGGCTACGCATATATTTAAATAACGTATTCATTTTATTCTGACTGTAAATGTGCTGTGCGTTTCTCGGAATTAATACAAAAAGACGGGAAGGTGTGCATCATTCTCTGTGATCGTCCTGTCTTGGATATGACAGTGTTTATTACCATAATTCGTTCAAAGGTTAAACCGGAAAAAATAAATCCAAAATAAAACTAACTTTACCGTGGTCATTCGTTAACATTTCCGGGGACTGATAAAAAACATAAATATTCTCTCACCTGAAGCCTTTACGATGCCCAGCAATATCAAACACCAAGTTAAATCTGTTCAGACATCACATGAAGGTACAGAATGAAGTCCATTTGAATACGCATGTGGTAATCTCAATAAAGGTCAGTAAAATGTCAAAGAATGTCAATAAACTGCATCAAATTCATCACCTTACCCTTCACAGCCCTCATGATGTCCTCAAATCAGAGCCCAGAGTCTTTTTATTACCTTCTGGTAAGTATTTCTAAATATTGATTTTATTCCAAAACGTCGCTGATATTTACTTTCACTTCATTGTGAGGTTGCCAGATAATTCTCTGAAAGAGCCTCTGAAATAGAACCGCGGTCAAGCTATCCGCGCGCTAGAGATTCACAGTCAAGCCATCCCCACTTTAAATCCGAATACTCCTATATATGCAAAGAGAAAAGAACAAGCATTTTTTGGCAGGGTTTTCACAGACTTTTGCATTTTTTTTAAAAGGTTTGGCGTAGAAAGCGACTTTCACTAAATGTATAAGTACTAATACATTTTCATGATTTAACTGGTTTACTTGCATTATTACATTAAAAACAATTATATATTTAAATAGCTTAATAATCACTGTGTAAAATGGTTTTCATACAGTGGGGCAAAAAAGTATTGAGTCAGCCACTGATTGTGCAAGTTCTCCTTCTTAGAAAGATGAGAGAGGTCTGTAATTTTCATCATAGGTACACTTGAGAGACAAAATGAGAAAACAAATCCAGGAAATCACATTGTAGGATTTTTAAAGAATTTTATTGTAAATCATGGTGGAAAATAAGTATTTGGTCAATAAATTTGGTTCAACTCAATACTTTATAACATAACCTTTGTTGGCAATGACAGAGGTCAAACGTTTCCTCTAAGGCTTCACCAGGTTGGCACACACTGTAGCTGGTATTTTGGTCCATTCCTCCATGCAGATCTCCTCTAGAGCAGTGATGTTTTGGGGCTGTCGCTGGGCAACACGGACTTTCAACTCCCTGCACACATTTTCTTTGGGGCTGAGGTCTGGAGACTGGCTAGGCCACTGCTGGACCTTGAAATGCATTTTACGGAGCCACTCTTTCGTTGCCCGAGAGGTGTGTTTGGGATCATTGTCATGCTGGAAGATCCAGCCACGTTCCATCTTCAATGCTCTCACTGATGGAAGGAGGTTTTAACTTAAAATCTCACGATACATGGCCCAGTTCATTCTTCCCTTAACACGGATCAGTCATCCTGTCCCCTCTGCAGAAACAGCCCCGAAACATGATGTGTCCACCCGCATGCTTCACAGAAGGTATGGTGCAACTCAGCATTCTTCTTCTTCCAAACACTGCGAGTTGAGTTTTTACCAAAAAGTTATATTTTGGTTTCATCTGACCACATTATATTCTCCCAATCCTCTTCTGGATCATCCATATGCTCTCTGCCAAACTTCAGACGGGCCTGGACATGTACTGCTTAAGCAGGGGCACCTGGCACTGCAGGATTCAAGTCCCTCATCGTGTTACTGATGGTAGCCTTTGTTACTTTGGTCCCAGCTCCCTGCAGGTCATTTCATCAGGTCCCTCCGTGTAGTTCTGGGATTTTTGCTCACCGTTCTCATGATCATTTTGACCCCATGGGATGAGATCTTGCGTGGAGCCCCAGATCGAGGGAGATTATCAGTGGTCTTGTATGTCTTCCATTTTCTTACAATTGCTGCCACAGTTGATTTATTCACACCAACCTGCTTGCCTATTGTAGATTCACTCTTCCCAGCCTGGTGCAGGTCTACAATTTTCTTCCTGGTGTCCTTCGACAGGTCTTTGGTCTTGGCCATGGTTGAGTTTGGAGTCTGACTGTTTGAGGCTGTGGACAGGTGTCTTTTATACAGATAACGAGGTCAAACAGGTGTCATTAATACAGGTAACGAGTGGAGGACAGAAGAGCTTCTTAAAGAAGTTACAGGTCTGTGAGAGCCAGAAATCTTGCTTTTCTGTGGGTGACCAAATACTTATTTTCCACAATGTGTTTTTCTGGATTTTTTTTCTCATTTTGTCTCTCATAGTTGAAGTGTACCTATGATGAAAATTACAGACCTCTCTCATCTTTCTAAGTAGGAGAACTTGCACAAACAGTGGCTGACTAAATACTTTTTTTTAAGCCAAAACCTCCTTTGATCAGTGAGAGCACTGAAGATGGAACGTGGCTGGGTCTTCCAGCATGACAATGACACACAAACACACCGCTCGGGCAACAAAGGAGTGGCTCCGTAAAAAGCATTTCATGGTCCTGGAGTAGCCTAGCCAGTCTCCAGACCTCAACCTCATAGAAAATGTGTGGAGGAAGTTGAAAGTCTGTGTTGCCCCAAAACATCACTGCTCTAGAGGAGATCTGCATGGAGGAATAGGCCAAAATACCAGCTACAGTTTGTGCAAACCTGATGAAGACTTACAGGAAACGTTGTTGACCTCTGTCATTGCCAACAAAGGTTATGTTACAAAGTATTGAGTCGAACCAAATATATTGACCAAATACTTATTTTCCACCATAATTTACAATTAAATTCTTTACAAATCCTACAATGTGATTTCCTGGGGTTTTTTCTCATTTTGTCTCTCATAGTTGAAGTGTACCTATGATGAAAATTACAGACCTCTCATCTTTTTAAGTCAGAGATCTTGCACATAAAGTGACTGACTAAATACTTTTTTTGCCCCACTGTGTATATATTATTTATAATATATACACACACACACACACACACACACACACACACACACACACGCGTCTCTGCAGATAATCTGACCACATTTAACCCCATAATCACCCCTTAGTCTCCTGATGGAGGAGAGGAAGGAAGGAGGGGTGATGCGTGAAAGGAGCTTGGAAGGAGAAACATTTTGACACTCGCTTTGCCTTCATGTTTGTAGTGTTTGGTGGAGTGAGAGTGAAAAGAGAGCTCCAGTTCACTTGCTTATTCTTCTCTCTCTCTGGGCTCCGTTTTATCAGCTGAAGGTAGGTGCATCTAGCATGACTTATTTCCAGTTATAACACATAACTTCCTTCCTACACCTCATTTAAATTGTGATTAATGTTTTTATTTTGGTATGCAGTGCTGGTACGAGTGTATCAGGTGCAGTACAAGTTTTTGTAACGCAGTGCACAGTTACTGCAGCTTGCAGCATTACAGTGGGTTTGAGTAACAGTGGTGCACCTCATTTGTACCAACACCACATACCAGTGTCACTGCTGCTTTCCCAGAATGACATGGCTCAAAGTAATCTCTACAATAATCATATTCTATTTATATGACACCGAGAATAGCCAAGGGCTAATATGTTGTAAAGAGCAACAGATCAGCTATGGGACCTCATAATATGGTATATATACTCTTTCTTTTTCTATAGCATGGCACAGAAGACAGAAAGAGCGCCCTCTACAGACAGGTACGGAAACTAATATTTCTTATGTACACTTTTATTTAAGTATGTGTTGTTCGAACTGGCATTGCGCTTAAGACTTAAGGGTGTTTTCACACAGTTATTTTTAAATAAACCAAATTCAATTATCTTAAAGTGAACCTGAAAGGAACTGCAGCTGATTGCTTTTTGAGGATACACTGTAAGCAAACTTATAGCAAGAAAGGTCTGGTTATTGCACCACAAACTAACATTTCACATTTTTACAAAACAAATCAACATTAACCAAACCCTAAACCTCAGACAAACAAACAAACAAACAAACAGTGGTAGTAAGTAGTTGAAAAATATACATAAAGAAAACTGTTAGAAGAAATAGTTAACTTTTTTCTGAAAACCTCGTGTCCAGATTAACGGATTCAACATGTCTGTGCTGATTTCGTTCATGTATTCCAGTTAGGTTAATTAGTGTTTCTAAAGGTGTTCCCGAGTGAGTGTGTGTATGTGCATGTTGCCCTATGGATTGGTGCCTTGTCTAAGGTTGCTTCCCTCCTGTGCTGCCTGCTAACCTGAGCCCCTGGACTGGATTAATTGGATATGAAAACGAATGAATGATGAACTGAATCAGTGAATGAAGCGGACCACAATTCATTCGGAGTGGAGAAATTCTAAATGTAGTCAGTTCAGAGTCACAGTGAATCAACTGTAAATAACAGCAGTGATATAGAAGTGCCTGCAAAAAACATTCAGTTGCATAACTTCAGCCATCTCGTCAGAAAAAAAAAACAGAAATTTCTGTGTGATTATTCAGTCAAACAAAATGTGATGGGAAACCTTGTGCAATATTTGTTTTTTTATTTTAAAATGATTGAGTTAGAGAAACCTTCAGCTGCATTTCAAAACATGAACTGCTATACTACATACTACAGTGAGCACTGTGAATCTCAGAAGGTTGGGAACAAACATCTGCTTTAGTTTTAAGCCAGTTTTGGATTGAGTGGATAGGAGAATAATTGAATGAATGAATTTCAAGCGCATTCTGGACAACTAAGGTGGATATGTATGGATTAGGTTTGATCACTGATTTAAAAAGTTACCTTAAATGTGCCACAGTGCCAAAGCTGAAGGACCTTCCCCTAAACCCACCATCCTAAAGACAGCATCATCAGATACGCTGAAGAGAACAAAGAGCAAGATATCCAGCGAGGAGGCCATGAACAAAATGCACACCAACCTGCTCAACACTGTGTTCGGACAGGTATATCTCTCAAACATTCAAACACACACCCACACACACACACACACACACACACACACACACGCACACACGCACACACACACACACACACACTCTGATTAAATAAACAGGTTCTTATGCTTACCTTACATATAATGTCTGGACCGACCAAGAACTTCATCCCAAAGGGGTTCCATGGGGTTGAGGTCAGGTCCCGATGCAGTACAGTCAAGTACTGGACGTGATGGACCTCACGATGTCATGCTGAAACAGGAAAAGGCTTCTACAAACTAATTCCACAATTCCCAAGAATGTCCTTGTACACCATAGCATTAAGTTTCCTCTTCACTATCACTTCCAGCAAAACAAACCAAGACCAATATTTAATTGCTCCAGAGTCCAGTGCTGGTGTTTAACACCTCTTCTAACACTTGGAATTATGCATGGTGAACTTAGGCTCGTGTGCAGCTGGCAGTCCAGAAATTGTACTTTGTTGAATCGATGTAAGTCAGTAAGCATTTCAGTACAGCCCATACTACTGCCAGTGCTTAACGACAGAGATTTTGTGACTGTATGCTTAATTTCATGCGTACTCCTGACCAAACAGCTTATATACAGAAGCATGTTCAGAATAAATAACATCATTATTTAAATCATTTTAATATTAATTCAGGACATCTTAAAGCATGAGTAAATTAAAGCTGTAGGGCTGTATTACTGGCAGTGTTACTGCTTTGCCTCTGATGTGTGATGTGACTGTGCGGAATGGCAGCACAGCGAGAGTTAATCCCTCAGGAAATCCCCTCCAGATGATGGTAACTATAGCTCATTAATGTGGCTCAGTGTCTCTCTTAATTACACTCACTGAGGTTTAATGAGGTTAAAGTTTGGGTATTGTTTTGGTTCTTGATATTCAAGAATCCATTCTTCCCTCCATCCAAACAAAATTTCATAATCTGTCAACAATAATATTATATAATATTTACCTAACATCAAAAGGTTATAGAACCACTCCCATGTTTAACAGTTGGTCATGTGGTACGTTCCTGATCTGCTGTTTCTTTTTTCTCTGAACATACCGTTCAAGAAGAAGATCTGATTTAACAAGTCATTTCTCCAGCTGTGCTTTTGGACCAGACTATAAAGCAGTTTAAATCGTCCTTTGACTCAGGGCTCGACGCATAACCTGTACACAGAAAGCAAAAGAGAAACTGAAAGAGACAGAAGGCCAGAACGACTGCAGAGATGAGACATGGCATGATTACATTTATTCACTGGCTTTAGTACAAAAATGAATCACATCTGTTAACTGGTAATTAAAAATATTAGTCACTTCTAGTGAGTGAATCATGCTGTTATACTCAAACTGTGAACTTTTCTTTCACTCTCTATGTTCCTCCATGAGGAGCGAGAATTATCCCAACCTGAATTAGATGGTGAGTACACTTTAATATTTATTTTCATAAACATTTTTTTAATACTTGGAAATGTAAAGTATGGGCTCCTCAGACAGACTGATAAATTTAAAGGCATTAAGGTTGTGATTTTTATCTAGTAACGAACATGTTAAACCTTACAATGAGTAAGATTATTATTGTTGATTTTATTATTTACTATCCAGTCTCATTAAGCTATTAGTTAAGTCAAGAGAGGAAAGCTCATTACAAGTCGTATTGTATTCACAGAATGTGCAGTGTGTAGGCTATGTGATTGTTTTTATTACATGCATGCATTGTGTAATTGTGTTGTTGTTCAGAGCTGGCTGAGGCGTTTAAGGAGTTTGACTACGATCAGGACGGATATCTGAACTATAAAGATCTGGCTGAGTGCATGAGGACTATGGGTTACATGCCCACCGAGATGGAGCTGCTGGAAATCATCCAGCAGATTAAGATGAGGTGTGAGTGTCCAGTGTGTGCGTGTGTGTCACAATGCATGTGTGTACGTTGTTATATGAATATAACTTACTGTTTGTGTGTGTATCTGTGTGTGTTTATTATACTGTAAATGGTTTTCTGCTGTAATTTTTCTGTATTTGTATTTCTGTGTGTGTGTGTACAGTAGGAGGTCTGATGGATTTCGATGATTTCTGTGAGTTGATGGGACCGAGGATGATGGTCGAAACGGCTCACATGCTAGGACTGAAAGAGCTTAAGTGTTCCTTTAAACAGGTAAGCTGTCAGACACACACACAGTTTGTACTGTTGTGGAACATAAAGATTCTAGACATTTGAACCGTCTTATTTTGGCGAGCCTGACTGAAACATTCTTTCTGTATCCACTCCAGCCGGGTGTAAGTTAGACTTAGAAAGAAATTGAAATCCTACTGATTGAAACACTCATTGAAACAGAAATTGAAACACTCTTAATCAAATCCTCTGCATTGTTGATCCACTGAATGGAAAGCAGTTAAACATAAATGTGCCATTCTTGCAAATTTGATTAAACCCGAGACTCTGTGATAGTTTGATACAGACGGTGATGGGAAGATCACACTGGACGAGATGAAGGAGGCAGCAAAGACTTTACTGGGTGAGAAGCTGAAGAAGGGAGAGCTGGAGGAGATCCTGAAGGAGATGGACCTTAATGGAGACGGCACTGTGGATTTTGATGGTACGGATCACACAGTTTATCATAATACCATAATTCTCCTGAAACACTAAGAATTTGTTTGGCACAATTCAACAAATATTTAAATCAGAATATTCTTCTGAAATGCTTCAGTACTGCAGAATTGCCATAAATGATGGGTTTTTCCACCACACATTCACATTGTGTTGTTCTGGTGGAATGGCTGGTCCTTCATTTATAACTCTCTTGGTTGATTTTGCACTCTCCATGAACGCAAAACACAGAGCGGTTAGTACAACCGCAAACCAAGAGCTGGATATAATTTATTATATTATTTTCCATTTCTATTTCTGTTAAACTGCCACTAAATTAGTCACGGGTCAAGAGGCTGTCAAGTCTTTACATCAGACAGAATTAATTGGTTACTTCAGAGAGGTGGCAGGAACGAGTGAGGGGAACAAAGATATCTGCTGAATTTTCAGAAGTTCATGCTAAAGTTAGGATCATCCCAACATGACCCACTCTTAGTTAAAACACCGCAGACTAGAAAGAAACATTGTGGTATTAAAGCAAGCAGCTAGGAAGTATTTTGGACATGAAAGCAGGACCCCAGTCAGGCTGAGTACGTCATCCTTAAATTTCTGGTTCCCAAAAGATAAAAATCAGCCCGGTTGGCGATGTGGAAGTTCCAGAAAAAGTTCTGTTGTGATCATGAGTAAATAGGTGAATAATTAGTGGTGCATCAGTAATTAAGAAGCCGTGAGCTGTGTTAGAGACCCAGCAGTCTCTTCTCACAGAGTCAAGCATTACAGAGGCACGTCTGCCTGTGTCTGAGGGAGGGGAGGCGGGATGGGGGAACATCCCCCGATTGTTGCAACACTGACGGATTGACTTCCCGTCTAGGATGCAGTTCTGCCTGCACGTCCCTCTAGAACCCAGAGGGAGGGGGGCCATAATAAACTGTATTACACATTTATGAAATTGATGGTAATGATATTTTTTTATTAACCAGATGGAAAAGGATCGGATACTAAATTATTAATCCCAACAAGCCTTACAAATGAAACTTGGATAGATTTTTGTATTATAGCTTGCAGATCTATAAAACATTATGTATCCATATGTACTCTTACCTGTGTATAAGAGCACTGCCTGCACTGTTCTGCATGACTGCTGAAATTAAATAGACCCTGTTGTTTGTCTTCTTAATCTTACAGAGTTTGTGATGATGCTCTCAGTGCAGTAGCCATTAAAAAGGAGTCATGGACTACAGTCTTATGGAAAAGATCGGACTGCCTTAGTCTTACATGCTTTGGTTTGATTTTCTATGTTCACTTTTAATGACTGTGTTTGTAACAGATCACCTGTTTGTGGTCATGAGATCAACGTCAACAAGACATTTTTGGACGTTTGAATTAAAAAAATCTCTCAGGTTTATTTTATTTTGTTAAATGTTGTTTCATATAAATAAGGTATCGTAGATTTAAAGGATAGAAGAGAATACATTTTTATATAGGAACAAATTATTTAAGCCAGTTGCTTATGGAAAATGTAGTCAAATATAAGTTACATTTTCTGGAAGTATATTTACAGACCTCGCTCATCTTTCTAAGTAGAAGAACTTGCACAATCAGTGACTGACTAAATACTTTTTTGCATAAACTCTTCATTAGAAACCAATCTACTCAAAGAACCTTTAAAAATCTAATTTACAACCTATAAACGCATTCAACTTCACCACAGATGACATGTTCTGAACATTAATATCACTCCTTAATGAAACCAAATTACTTTTTAATGAATAGAGATGGGTTTCAACACACACCTCATCACAATAACAATACCCAAAAAACTACACGAGCATGTCCATGTTCATAAATTGTGCTACAGGTAAAATAAACCAAACAAGTAATGCTCACAATAAAGTTTTAAACGTATCTGAAGAACTGAAAGTTAAAGATGAGCCTGATGTTCCTTCAGTATCACTGAATTTGATTTTCAGGTCTTTACTCTCAGAAGACGCTCTAAGGAATGTCATTAAACACCTCTGCTGTTCTGCATCTTTATACTGAAGGCCACATGCAATACCTGGAACTCAAAGCCTGGTTTGCATGAGTTTCATTTCCATCTCCATGTATGACAACATACAGTGGTGCTTAAAAATCTGCAAACCCTTCACAACTGTCTGCATAAATGTGAGCAAAAACATCGTCAGATTTTTAAATAAGTCAGGAGAGTAGATAAAACGAACCCAATTAAACAAACTAGATTAAAATAGTATACTTGGAAAATGACCCAGTGTTACATATCTGTGAGTGGCAAAAGTATGTGAACCTCTAGGATTAGCATTTAATTTGTAGGTGAAATTAGAGTCAGGTGTTTCAATCAATGGGATGACAATCAGGTGTGAGTGGGCACCCTGTTTTATTTAAAGAACAGGGATCTAACAAAGTCTGATCTTTCACTTTAGATGTTCGTGGAAGTGTATGTTGGTTCTTAGGACCTAAGAAAGAGAGTTGAAAGAAAAGGTTACAAAACCATCTATAAAGAGTTTGGATGCCACTAATCCACAGTCAGACACATTGTGTACAAATTCAGTTACCACTCACAGGTATGTAATATCAGAGCATTATCTGATATCATTATTAATTGAGTTTTCTTCATCTACTGAAAACCCTGATGAGGATTTAGCTCATATTTATTCAGAATACAGAAAATTATAAACACCACTGAAGGAACTAAAAGCATGTAAACACTGACCACAGAGGAGGAGAGGATCATCTCCAGATCAGAATCCATTTTATATAACAGCAGTTTATAAGACCAAAACCAGAAGCCCTGATTAATGGAAACAGTACGACTTCTGTTTCACTTTCACTGTTTGGAGTAAGAACCGAGGTCACCAAAGTGACATGTACGGTCTTATTTAAATAATGTGGGTCTTGTCTAGAGGTGAGAACATGGGTTCACACATCTGAACATTCCTTGCAATGCAAACTCACTGAAGACAAATCAATGCCAAATGCTGCTTTTACAGAAGAAAAACAAAGCTGACAAGCTATCATGTAGTTTATCAATCATTATAAACCCAAACCCTCTAGTTTAATAGATTGCCTTCATAAAAAACTATTTCGATTTATTCGGATTAAGGTGTTAAACTTTAACACTAGTATCTAACCCTACACAAAATTCTGAAGATCCTTTACATTTCTATAAGACAGCAGTTTAAATATGCAGTACTTACAAGATGCATTTTTCAAGAATGAACGGGGCCATGTATCGTGAGATTTTAAGCCAAAACCGCCTTCCATCAGTGAGAGCATTGAAGATGGAACATGGCTGGGTCTTCCAGCATGACAATGTTCCAAAACACACCACTCGGGCAATGAAGGAGTGGCTCCGTAAAAAGCATTACAAGGTCCTGGAGTGGCCTAGCCAGTCTCCAGATCTCAACCCCATAGAACATTTGTGGAGGGAGTTGAAAGTCCGTGTTGCCCCAAAACATCACTGCTCTAGAGGAGATCTGCAATTTAGGAATGGGCCAAAATACCAGCTACAGTGTGCCAACCTGGTGAAGACTTAGAGGAAACGTTTGACCTCTGTCATTGTCAACAAAGGTTATGTTACAAAGTATTGGGTTGAACTTTTGTTATTGACCAAATACTTATTTTCGACCATAATTTACAATTAAATTCTTTATAAATCCTACAATGTGATTTCCTGTTTTTTTTTTCTCATTTTGTCTCTCATAGTTGAAGTGTAGCTATGATGATAATTACAAACCTCTCTCATCTTTCTAAGTAGGAGAACTTGCACCATCAGTGGCTGACTAAATACTTTTTTGCCCCATTGTATAATCAATTAGCACCTACACAGGGCAGGGGTGCCCAACTTTTGGCACGGGTCACTTAACTCAGCAAAAATGTTCCTTGTTCCACATAAAAACTTGTATTTATTGTATTAAGGTTCAGCGTCAGACAAAGGCGACTACGGCCTGAGAATGAAGTGTCCTGCAGAACGATACATGCAGAATTTACTTTCAATTTCAAAATTTGAAATAATTTTGTTGTTTTTTTTACCGCCGCTTTGGTTGTATTAAAGTGCAGCCATGCTGAGTCAGTGGGAGATGCTGAGCCTGGTTTCAAATCCAGGGAGGGGCTTATAATTAATTGTGTTTTCAGAACAGTGCTATGTTCTGGCACCCTGTCAAGGCTGCACCTCTACCTGTGCCCGGGGAAATCCAGGTTAGGCTCCAGACCCTCCCTTCCCTGACCAGTAGAAGTGAGGGAAAACAGGATGCTTTTTAGTTTAATTTTAAGTTTAATTTTTTAAGTTTAGTTTTGTAAGGACCCACCTAGCACTGGGGAATCTCTCCAAGCTGACACTAGAGGTCAGCGTCGGTTTGGCTATGATGCCGGGATCCCATAGTGAGCATGATCACGCCTGCACCTCTTAAGCTGCGTGATTGCAGTATCAGCAACACTTGTTAGCGTTGCTATTTAAGAGGACACTCTAGCGCACCCTTGCCCAGTGTTGGCCAGAATCCGTAGTGTCTATGCGAGTTTGCCCTGCTTAGGGATGCTATGGGTCATTCCTACTTTGAGAACTTACCTGTCTCACACGTGCTGCTGTCCCAGTTTTTTGGTGTGAGGGACATTGGTAGACTGGGTCCGTTTTAGGGATCCAGCCGTTGTACGGATCAGGAGGTCCGGAGGTGAACGGCAGGGCATAGAAAACAGTGTAGGGACAGATCCTGCCATTTTCCACTACATTCACCCGTTCATGGCTTCGCTTCGGCATCTTCCGACTCGCTTGCTCCGGCACCACGAGTCCCCGCATCTCCCTCACCATAACCGTTTCCCTTCTAGGCTCATTAGCCCCTTTTTTGAGTGGCAGGCACAACGCTCCGCTCACCCCGTTTCACGCTGACAGATGTGGTCAGCTCTGTGAATCTCCCCGCCCTGCTTCGGAGATAGAAGGGAGTCCCCGAATCCCACACAGCACATCATCACTCTCTCTCTCAGGCTGCACGTGGGCCGGACCGAGCTAGGCCCATTGGTTTAGGCTCATCGCGTTACGCCGAGTGCTTTTGGCTCTTTGTTTTTCTCCCTCTTGCGTTTTCCCTCTTGCGCATTACAGCACTTTTTTGCATTCTTTTGTTCTTGTTCATTTAGTTATTTATCTTTCATACATTCCCTTTGAGTGAAGCCGGTCTGCGTGGCTCCTTTGTCTGGCATTTTTAGCCCATTTCAAGCTCCCGTTCTTATCAGCCCGCTCGTGGCGAGATGTTAGAGCAATGGACCCTGACGTGAACTATATTATATTGGTTTCTCATTATTTAGTTATATTTTTGGTTCACCCCTTCCATCTGGAGCTAACTGTGATGGGTCCTAAAGCCTGTTTTGTTTTATGTTTCACACGATTCACCCTTTCTTTTTAATAGGCAAATCGTAACATAAATAC